>VWYK01038420.1:319576-362882 GCA_013399775.1 Semnornis frantzii | reverse complement strand
GAGAGGAGAGGAGAGGAGAGGAGAGGAGAGGAGAGGAGAGGAGGCACACAAGGGAGAGAAAGAAATGGGAGAAACTTGCATTGAGCCTGAATCTGAAGAGAATTTCCCCAGCTGGGAGAACATTTGCTGGTGACTCAGCAGGGAAAGGTCACAGAGTGGCCAGAGCACTGCAAGCAGCAGGCTGCATGATGTGCTGGCCCTTTAGTCATGTCCATGCAGCTCTGTCCAAAAACAAACCAGAGAGGAGACCTGGAACTCAAGGTGCATCTTGACTCATCAGTAGGCATCTATCAGATGTGAAATAGCTGCCAGGGAGGCAAAGGCATAAAGGAATCATCTAAATTCAGAGGTGGAAAGGAGTCTTGTCACTGGCTGTAAAGCCTTGCAGAGAATCATAAACCCAGCTCCTCTGTTTGCACTCAGTGCTGACTGTGACTAACCACAAATGAAAATTAAGAGCTCAGCCTGAGTGTAAAGAAGGTGCTGTGCAGAAATGTTTGCTGAAACACACCCTGGCCATCACTGCTCATCAGCAAGGCTCAGCAAAAGGCCAGGGCTGGGGCTGGGGCTGGAATTGAGTTTCCAGGCAGATATTAACTAAGTCATTTGTTGTGCTGGCCCATAACCTTGCTACCAAACACAATAATTGGGTGTTTAACCTTTGTCTTGATATCATAAACTAGTCAGCCTCTTGCTTTTCCTGCGCACTGCCCATGGCTGAGCTCTGTGGGAAATGGCAAACACAATTTCTATCTCCAGGTGTACAATAAAGTCTGGGAGTGCAGCTGGGGCAGGGGTCTGCAGCTGTTGCATCCATCTCAGCAGGCTTTGGTATTTCTCCACAGTTGGTTCTTTTAGCAGAGCTCTGCTTCCCTCCTTCATGGTCACATTTCCCACGGGCAGAGAGTGCACAGGAGTTCAATCTTCAGCTCTCAGGAGCTGTGGTGGTACAGGGATCATTTCCTCTGCAGCTGATGTCCCTGCATTTGCTTTTCTCACATTTCATGAGGTTCTCCTCTGCCCAGCCCTGCAGCCTGCCCAGCTCTCACAGACTGGCAGCACAGCCTGATGAGGTCCAGCCACTCCTCCAGCTCTGTTTCATCATGACACCAGTGAGTGACCAGAGATCACAGCTCACAGGCTCACAGATGTCAGGGGCTGGAAGGCACCCAAAGACCTCATCCAGTCCAACCCCTGCCAGAGTAGGACCAGACAATGCAGCTCAGGGCACACAGAACACATCCAGACAGGCCTGCAAAGGCTCCACACAAGGACACTCCACAACCTCTCTGGGCAGCCTGTGCCAGGGCTCTGGGACCCTTCCAGACAAGAAGTTGCCCCTTGTGTTGAGCTGGAACCTCCTGTGCTGCAGCTTCCATCCATTGCTGCTTGTCCTATCCCAGGCAGCAGCGAGCAGAGCCTGTCCCCCCCCTCCTGACCCCCAGCCCTCAGTTAGTTATAGACATTTATCAAATCCCCTCTCAGTCTTCTCTTCTCCAGACTAAGCAGCCCCAGGTCCCTCAGCCTCTCCTCCCCAGGCAGTGCTCAGTCCCCTCAGCATCCTCACAGCCCTCCCCTGGACTCTCTCCAGCAGATCCCTGTCCCTCTCTGTCTGGGGAGCCCAAAACTGAAGGCAATGCTCAAGCTGAGCACTGTAGTGTTCAGAGTGCTCTACTCTGCTCACCAGGGCAGAGTAGAGGGGCAGGAGAACCTCCCTTGATCCTCAGTCTTTGTGGGCATCAGCTGCATGGAGGCATCACCAGAGGCCATGCTGCCTGGCTGAAGGCCATTCAAGACAAACCTTTCACATCCAGCAGGGCTGTGACTGAGCAAAGAGGCTCCCAAGGCAGACCAAGCCACACTCCCCATGGACCTCCAGACAAGAGCACAGGGAAGGAAAGGAGCATTTGCAGCAGCAAAGCAGAGGAGCTCCTGCCAGTGTGCCACTCACTCTTCTCCAGCTCTTCAGCTTGTTGCATTCTGGGGCCTTTACTGGAGGCATTAAGTTGATGACTTTACAAACATCTAGAAAGCAGCAGCTGAGGAAAGCACAAATGAGCTTCACCTCAGTTTTAATGACTATAATTTTCTCTGGTAACAGCAATTTGGGTAATTAATGGCTGCATTCTTCTGCTGTTGCAGGATTTGGAGATGGCACAAACTGAGCAAGTATTTTTGTTTCAGTGACAAAAGGAGGAGATCAGCTGCTTGAATGCTGATAGGCAATGTTTGGTGGGAGGACTATGCAAGGAAGGAGTGATAACAAGTTTAGGGGGGGTTGTTTCTTTGCTGGCATTATCTCTGCTTTACTGGAAGGGAACTGCAGCAAGAGCAATAATCTGATGGGATGCTCCAAGTCCCTCTCTCCAAGGAGCTCGGTGGCTCCAGAGCTTAGATGGGTACCTTAGGACAGCTACACCATCACACTGGCTGTAAAAAGGGTTTTCTAAACCAGGAACATACCATGGGGCTGATTTGAAAGGCCTTGGGTCAAATCTCAACTCTTCCCAGGTTTCACAACTGATAGCACAAACTCCTTCCATGGGCACCATCCCATTAATGATTTACTGAATTATTGAGAGGCATTGGAACAGACCTCTGAGATCATCATGGCCAGCCCATGAGATCATCAAACCAAGCCCCTGAGATCATCATGTCCAGCTCATGAGCTCACCAAGTCCAACCTCTGAGATCATCAAGCCCAACTCATGAGCTCACCAAGTCCAGCCTCTGAGACCAACAAGTGCAGCCTGCTTCACAGAAGAAGGGGTTTTGGTCTTCCCTGTGGTTTGAGCCTGGCT
Source organism: Semnornis frantzii (assembly GCA_013399775.1). Classification (NCBI taxonomy): domain Eukaryota; kingdom Metazoa; phylum Chordata; class Aves; order Piciformes; family Ramphastidae; genus Semnornis; species Semnornis frantzii. Next base: position 360,081 of record VWYK01038420.1, on the reverse strand, counting down.
CAGAGTTCACCACCACATGTCACTGGGAGAGGCTGAGCTTCAGCTCATGATGGTGATTCCCTCTCCCCCTTTTTCCTTGCCAGCTGATTTCTGTTTGCTCTTTGGCCTGCACTTGCCAGTGAGGGAGGTGCCCATGGCTGTGTCGTTTCTGTTCCCATCTGAGGGCAGGGACTCGATGCTGTTTGTGCCTTCTGTTGGTGCCACTTAAAATCAGCTCCAGGATCTTCCCTGCCCAGCTGCACCTGTCAGGGGGTTACAGAAGCCTGTCCCAGAGATGTGCCGCACTTCTGGCTTGCTCTCCTCAGCTCTTACTGCCATGTGCTTGTCAGCTGCAGGACTGGGAGACAGAAGCATCTGAGCCCTGTTTTAGCAACAGAGCTTTTTTTTTCCCAGGGCTCAGAGACTGGACTCAATTAGTGGTTAAGAAAGCAACTGTGAGGAGTTCCCTGACTTAAATATGGGTCCTTTGATTTGATTTTAAAGCTTGAAACCACTGAAAACCCACAAAACAAACCCAAACCACCACAGAGCTGTTTCCTAACTGAGCAGGCTGGTCTGTACTGGCCCTCTGCACAGTGCTGCTCTCCTGGACGTGGCAGCTCCTACCCTGGAGTGGAAACATCTGAACACTTCTAGCCCTGCCCATGCAAAATCAACCTTTTTAATGCAAGCTGGTGCTGGGGGTGGCTTGAGCCAGCAGAGCTGATCAAGCTGATCTTCCACCAAGGCAGGACAGCCCACGACACATGCTGCTGCTGCTGCTGCCCAGCTCAGCCGTGAAGCTGAGATGGTTACTGGGCAGCTCAGTCTATCTTACTGTAGACAAAAGGATGCTTCTGTGCCAGCCTTCCACTTCCCTGGTGTTTGGCCAGCCCAGCTAGGGAGTATTTTTTTCAGCCATAAAGTTTGCAGCTCAGGAGGGCCACAGGAGCTGTGTGGCATCCTGGCCACAGCAAATGGTAGGAAGCTGGGTCTGTGCTAGCTCACGAGAAGCCTTTCTGCTGCTGGACACACTCCATTGTGGACTGGGCAGCTCAGCTTGGCTCCCAGCACTGATCTGCAAGGCTGCCTCTTCCATACTCACAGCTGGCTACTCTCTCCCAGTAGGAAAATGCCCTTCAGCCCCATCACACTCGGTTCCACCTTGTTTGCAGTACTCACAGGCCATACTCTTCCTCTTCCAAGGCAGTAACTGAGCTGTACTCTTCCAAAACCGCAAAGCAGCTGCATGACTGAAGCCCCTCTGGGGCCTCCAGTTCCCTACCCTGCTCCTGGCTATGGGGGGCTGCTGGTTGCTCTGCCTTCCCCAAACCCTTGGTTCCAACTCCTTGTTGGAAGCAGATGGGAATTAGTCATTCATTGTGGTGTCTTCTGCTGGAGATGGAGTTGCATGAGCCCAGGCATGGGACACTGGGGAGGTTCCAGGTGAGAGCAGGGGACTGCACATGCTAACTACAGAGTTGCTTTGTCTCATCCTTTCTGCACTCCATGCATTCCTTCCTGCTTCCCCCTGGGCTGGTGAGGTGAGAAGTCCAAGAGAGAGAGCAGAGACCATACAAAGTCACTTACTGCTCCCACCTGGCATTCTGCTTCTGTCTTGTCTGCTCCATCCTTCTGAGGGGCGAGTGCGGGGCCCTCACCTTGCTGATATCTCACCCAACAGGACAAGGTCAGAGGCATTCCACAAAGGGATTGGTAAGAGTTGTCCTCATTCAGTGTTTTCACTCATCCATGCTGGGGGAGAGCAGGTGCTTGGCAGCACCAGGGGAGGAAAGCAGCGCAGGTGCCAGGTGCCTGTTTGTGAGCAGCAGTGCTGGCTTGCATCTAAGCTCTCCTCACCTGTTACTCCAACCTGCTCTGCATCATCCTACCAAAATATTTTGGAAGGGGCCTGACATTGAGCTGCCAAGTAGAGACCTGGCTCAGAGCATTGCCTGGGAGACTGCTGAGTGGGCAGGAGCAGGAGAGGCGCAGCATGGGCAGGAGTGAAAGGAGCTCAGTAGTGAGGATAGGGGTGGCAAGAATGTCCTAATTCAGTATCCCTCCGTGGACCACATGGCATCAACAACCACAGGAGGAAGGTGCAAATATGTACCTGGTTGAAGTGGGTCCAGAGGAAGCCACAAAAATGCTCACACCTCTGCTGTGAGGACAGGCTGAGAGAGTTGGAGCTGTTCAGCCTGCAGAGGAGGATGTGCTGGGGGGGACCTTACAACAGCCTCCCAGGGGCCTGTTAGAAATCAATCCTTTGTTCCCTTGCTTCAGCTTTTTCTGGAAGTAAAGGTTAACACAGGTCAATTTTGAATCATCAGTCCCAGCCTCCAAAAAGGATCTATTTTGTGTGCAAACTGGCAATCAAAAACCATTTCACATCCTCTTCTCCCCCCTCCCCTCAACCAAATCCCACCCTCTTTGTTAGGTGCTTTTAACCCAAACCTTCTGCTAAGGGCAGCCAGAAGCATTTCTGATCAGCCTGAATAGATACTTTGGGGGGTTTGGGGTTTTTGGGTTTTTTTTTCCCTTCCCAGGGAGATAAATTATTCCAGCAAATATATGCATTTATTTACTATGCATTTTGGCTGTAAATACAAAGGCTGCTTTCTGCCCACACAACTGCAGAAGCTATCATTTGATTTAAAGGGGGAAAAAAAGAAATGTTTATATTAACACTGGAAGTTGGGCGTGCTGCCTAGCAGAGAAAATAATGTCAATTACCCACACAAATAGCTTTCCAGAGCTCTCACTGTCTACTTTCTGCATCAGCAGTTAGAATTCAGAGAAATTAGAGCTGGGGAAAGATCTTATTAAGGTATCTCATCAACCTCACTGCTAGCAGAGGTTTGTCCCCCACTGGGTGGTTTCTAGTGAGGTTTGCCCAGCCCTGGATGTAAGCTGATGGGGGTCTCTGGGGTGGTCCTGGCTTCATTTTTTTATGTCTCCCTGTTGAAATTCTGTTGTGGCAAACAGTGGCCTGGGGGCTGGGGGCTGAGTGTAAGCCTCTTATCTGCAGTCAACAGGCAAGACTGGAGAGCAACCATCTTCAAATCATAGAGTCACAGAAAGCATCAGGTTGGAAGGAACCCTCAGAGGTCAGATTGGCCAAGGGTCTTTTGAATGTCACCCAGCCCAGCCACCCTGCAGTGGGCAGGGACATGAGGCACTGGCACAGGCTGCCCAGCCCAGGCTCTGCTCAGTGTTGCTAGTGCCAGGACAAGGGGCAATGGGCACAAACCAGAACCCAAGAGGTTCCCTTTGAATATGAGGAAGAACTTCTTTGGTGTGAGGGTGCTGGTGCCCTGGAGCAGGCTGTCCAGAGAGGCTGTGGAGCCTCCTGCTCTGGAGAGATTGCAAACCTGCCTGAGCTTTGTGCCCCTGGGCAGCCTGTGTGGGTGATCCTGCCTGAGCAGAGGCTTCACACCTGATGATCTCCAGAGGTCCTTTCCAACCCTGTGCTGGGCTGCAGCAAGAGCAGTGTGGGCAGCAGGGCAAGGGAGGGGATTCTGCCCCTTTACTTTGCTCTCCTCAGACCCCACCTGCAGTCCTGGGTGCAGTTCTGGAGCCCCAGCACAGGAAGGACATGGAACTGTTGGAGCCAGTCCAGAGGAGGCCACCAAGATGCTGAGAGGGCTGCAGCAGCTCTGCTGTGAGGACAGGCTGAGAGAGTTGGGGCTCTGCAGCCTGCAGAGGAGAAGGCTTCCAGGAGAGCTTGGAGTGGCCTTGCAGGATGTGAAGGGGGCTGCAGGAAGGCTGGGGAGGGACTATTGACAAGGGCTGGGAATGGCAGGACAAGGGGAATGGGTTTGAAGTGGCAGAGGGGAGATTGAAAGTGGATGTGAGGAGGAAGTTTTTTGCAGTGAGGGTGGTGAGACACTGGCACAGGTTTCCCAGGGAGGTTGTGGAGCACCTTTGATCACATTCTGTGCTTCTGTGCTCCACCACCTCCCTGGAGGTGTTCAGGACCAGGCTGGAGGAGGCCTTGAGTGACCTGTTCTAGTGGGAGGTGTCCCTGCCTATGGCGGTGAGGGTGGAATTGGATGATCTTTGAGGTCCCTTCCAACCTAAACCATTCTATGATTCTCTGATCTATTTTGTTTGACTCCTGACAGCTGCTGGTGCTCTGATTTGTCTTGTGTGCCCCACTCCCTGCTCTCCAAGCAGCAGCACATGTCCTGTGTGGTCATCTCTGCTGCCCTACAGACCAACCGTGGATGGGCTCAGCTGGCAGTGCAGGAAGCCCACCCTGGCAGTGGTGCTCCTCAGCCTCTCTGAAAGCATCTCACCAAGCTCACCACACTACAAGGTGGCTGTGCAAAGGCCCTGAGCCTTAGCCACTAATTCCCCACTAGGGAGATGTAGAATTCCATCAAGTCAGTGTAATATAGAGCAAGATGCTGCTCCAGTCACTCCAAACCTTTGTGAAGGGCAGAATGCATCCCTGCACTGGGCCTCACCTGATCCACACAGGCTGCTGGAGGCATCATCTGGCTTCTTCCATACCCCACACCTCACTGCCCTTCGCACTTCTCCAGACTGCTGCTCCTAGTGCTGCAGCACTCAGCCATGCACAGGGATGTGCCACAAGTTGGTGGCTGACCTTCAGCACAGAGAATCTTACAGCTCCTATCAAATGAGTTCTCTGCTTTCCAAGCTCTTGTTACCAAAATATGATGCAAGGATGACTGACAGAAAGCTGGAGTCTTTCCCTGGCCCCTCTACATGGTTGCAGTGTGCTTCATCTCCTGCACCTCTGGGGCCAAAGGACCATTCCCTAGCACACTTATTTCTTAACCTCCCTGGAAGATGAAGCAAGCCATGGGGCTTTACTTGCTCCATCAGGAGGAAAGTGCTGGGTCACCAGGGAGCAGGACCTGTGCAGATCTCACAGCTGTGGTATTTGCTTAATAAACCTCCCAACTGGCTCAGTTCCCTAGAGCCCTGCCTGTCCTGCCCACATCCTGAGGCTTTGTAGCACCAGTGGTGCCCACTCAGCAAGAACAGGTGTCCCTTCCTCCTCATCACAGGCTTGGCTTAACCCTAGTTCAGCTCCTCTCAGCAGAACTAAAAGCCTGCACAGTTCCTGTGCTTCAGGGACAGAAATAAACACAGCAGATTTGATCCTAGGACCTGTTCCAAGTGCTCTTTGTCCCTTTTCTGCAGAGAACCCTTGGTGAAATCAGTCTTTTTCTGCCCTCAGCAGCCACTCTGACACAGGCAAGCTGTGATGGAAGTGTTGGGGCTCTTTTGTATGCAAATGGTGAGCCCCAAGCCCCTCAGAAATGCTGAAGAACTCAGCATGACCTTGAGGAATAAATCATAGAGAGTTTCAGAGGTTTACTCAGTGATGCTGCTGCCCTTAGCTCAAAACAGGCATCTCCTCCCCAAGGTCACTATTGCCCTCCTGAGTGTTCCTCCAGCAATATCCCATTTCCCTCTGACACCTCAGCAAGGCTGGAGGAGCAAATGTGTCCCTTCCCACCTCCTGAGCACCTCTCCTAACATCTCACTTATTTACCATGGTTAAAATCCCCCTCCAATTAATTCCTACTGTTCACTTGGTTTCCTTTTTTAATTCTCTTCTGCCTTTGTAATAACTTAGAGTCTTACTAATTGACCAAGGAACTTGGGGATTGGAACATTTTTTCTTTTAATAATTCATTTTATTGCTGCTCTTCATTTCCTATTCTCCTGCTGCCCTGGCTCTCTGATGCAGGCCACAAGTGGATTTTCTCCTTCCCAATCCCCTGCTTGCAGCCAAGTTTCATAAGTCTGAGAAGTCAAATTAAAATAGTAATAATCATGATTAATAATAACAACAAGAAGAGTGGCAAACAATGGCACAGTAGCAGCCTGAAGGCAGATCTGTGGCTGTTAGCACTGAGAGCTGATCCAGGGGTTCATAAACATGAACATGCTCCATGGAGCTCTGCTGGAGTCTTCACTAAAGCCTCCAAATTCAAGACACTTGAGCTCTTTCTCCCCAGGATCTGCTGGCAGAGATTTGGGGCAGTGCCCAAGCATCTGCTTCAAGGTAGAGAAATGAGAGGCTTGGACCACAGACTTCCCAAAGAGCTCCATGCAGAGAAGGGAAAGTGGTTAACCACAGCCCAGCACTATGCCCTTGTGCCCAGGAAGTTCAATGGTATTGTGGGGTGCAGTAAGAAGGATGTGGCCAGCAGGTCAAGAGAGCTTCTCCTGCACCCCTGTTTGCCCTGGTGGGGCCACATCTTGACTATTTGGTCCAGTTCTGAGCTCTCCAGTTCAAGAGAGACCTGCTGAGGGTCCCCAGTTCAAGGGAGACCTTCAAGAGGGAGCTGCTGCAGAGAGACCAACAGAGGCTACCAAAATGCTGAGGGGCCTGGAGCAGCTCTGTGAGGAGGAGAGGCTGAGAGCTCTTGGGCTGCTGGGTCTGGAGAGAGCAGCCCCAGAGGGCATCTGAGCAATGCTGATCAATACCTAAAGGGTGAGGGCAGAAGAATGGGCACAGCTCCTTTTCCATGGTGCCCAGTGACAGGACAAAGGGCACAAACTGGAACCCAGGAGGTTCCATCTGAATGTGAGGGAAAACTTCCCTGTGTGGGTGCTGCAGCCCTGTGGAGTGTCCTTGTCTGCAGGGATTCCAAACCCACCTGGACATGTCTCAGTGCAACCTGTTCTGCTGAGCCTGCTTCCAGCATGGCAATGTTTGCCACCAACCCAGGAGGCTTCTCAGCCCTGAGCACAAGGCAGAGCAAACCTCTCCACAGCTCCTCCCAGGTGTGCAGTCTTTAAATGCCTTTCTGCAGCTGTGTCTGAGCACCGTTGGACATCTTTTCCCCAGCTCCTCCCTGCAGGAGCTGCTAACAGGGTTAATACCTGAGTGGAAAGGAGCCTGGGAACATTGCAGAGAGTATCACAGGTAGCTCTGGTTTTATGGCTTCTATTATTATGGTCATTATTCTGCTCAAATGTGGTTTTTGGCTCATTAGTATTTAAATCAGCTGATAATATGTGGAGAGATATTCCTTCTGACACAGGCTTTACAGCTGCTCTCCGTAGTGTGGAGGTTATAATGGTGCCAGTTGATGCCATTTATGTCAAATGAGCTTTGATTTTTAGCCTGCAGTAGTGACAGAGCAGGGCCACGCAATTTGGTGAGATTAGCATTTTGCTGTCCACAAAGGGAGGATTAGGAAGCTTATTGTGGACTGCAGAAATGAGCTGTGAGGGAGCAGTGCCCGACGGTTTGCTTTCTTCATGGCCAAGCCAGCCCCTGGCAGTGTCGGGGGAGGAGCAGAGGGGATCTGCTTTAAGCAGCTTTGATGGCTGCGGAGTTCCAGCCACGGCCACTCTGCAGGCCTGCAGCATGAGATCAGTCTCACCACTCGGGTGAAGAAGGACACGGTGGAGAGAGCCAGAACGTGGGGAGGAGAGCAGAGGAGGGAGATGAGGTTATTTGGGGAGGAAGAGCTGGGGCAGACAGCAGGTTGTCCTCTCCCTCCCCACACACACCCTCTCCATTCAGAACTTCACAGAATCCAGAAGGGACCTCTGGAGATCCTCTGGTAAGCCCAGAACCCCCAGGACCCCACAAAGCACAAACTCTCCTGTGCCCACACCCTGGAACAGCCACTGGGACCAACTGGACTTGGCACTGCCTGCCTTAGGAGACAACAACTGCCTACAGCGAGCTCATGAAGGCCACTCACACCGTGGGCACCTGTGCCCAAGTGCTCAGGCATAGAATCATAGGATGGTAAGGTTGGAGGGGACCTCAAAGATCATCTAGTTCCAACCCCCTGCCATAGGCAGGAATGTTCCCCTTCACTTTTCCCTTGCAAGTGGGAGAGCAGCAGTGAGTGATGGTGCCACACACAGCCCTCATTTCACCCAGCTGCTGGCCAGCTGTTCTAGCACCCAGCACTAGGGAGGAAGAGCAGCATCTCAAGTGGTGCTATGGTCTGGGTGTTAGCAGGAAGTTCTTGCCAGAGAGAGTGACTGGCATTGGAATGGGCTGCCCAGGCAGGTGGTGGAGTTGCTGTCCCTGGAGGTGTTGAAACCAAGCCTGGATGGGGCACTGAGTGCCATGGTCTGGTTGGTTGGCTGGGCCTGGGTGAGCTTGGAGCTCTCTTCCCACCTGCCTGATTCTATGATTCTTTGGTTCTATGATTCCATGATTCTATCTCTTGCTACACCATGACAGGGCTGGGAGGAGAGCCCAGCAGCTCCCCTGTGCTGGGGGGAGGTTTCCTCTCCCACCCTGCTGTGGTTCCCCTCAGGGTGTATGGAGGTACTTGCGCCTGGCCAGCACCCAGTGTCTATAGCAGCACTTCAGTAACTGAAGGGGACCTTCAGGAAGGCTGGGGAGAGGCTGTTTGGAAGGGCTTGGAGTGGGAGGATGAGGGCAATGGTTTGGAACTGGAGGAGGGGAGGTTTAGGTCAGACATCAGGAGGAAGATCTGCACGGTGAGGGTGGTGAAACACTGGAATAGGTTGCCCAGAGAGGTGGTGGAGGCCCCATCCCTGGAGACATTGAAGGTCAAACTTCAATGTCTCCTGAAGCAGCCTGATCTAGATGGGGATGTTCCTGTCACTGCAGGGGGCTGGACAAGACATTTGAGGGTCCCTTCCAACCCAATCCATTCTGTGACTCACTCTATGACTTGCCTGCCTCTCCAGCTGATGAATCTGCCTCATTATTTATGTCACAAACAGCCTTTAGCTGCAAGTTCTTCACCAGGTTCCCTAAAAGGAGCTCAGACCTTCTCAGAGCCCTCCTCCCTTGGGAGTTGCACGTGTGTGTTGAGTTAGCAGAGGTTGTCTCCTGTGGAGAGTCTCCTAGAAGGAAAATAGAAAACCAGCAAGAGAAAAAAAGAAAACACAAAAGTCCAAAAGATTCCTCCCAAAGCCCAGACTCAAACCTTCTGTGCAAATGCTCACCTCAGACCCTCTGTGCAAATGCTCATCTCAAACCTCCAGCTCATGGTCTCCTTGCACAGCTCTTGCTGTTGTGCCACAGGACAGTGAAAAGCAGCAGGCTGGGTGGGCTCTCTCCTCCCCCAGCACCCCACCACTAATGAAATTAGTATGAAATGAAGAAGGCTGCTCAGTTGCTGCCACGAGAGCCTGGAGGCATTCTGCTTTGCCAGGCCTTGACAGCAGAGAGCTGTGCTGCCGTGGCCACAGAGCCACGGGCACGTCCTGCCTCTGCTCTTGCAGGCAAAGCAGTTGTCACAACTGATTACAGCTGTGCTGCAGGAGATGGGCTCCAGTCAGTGAGAGCACTTCTGGGAAGAGCTCCCACACCAGGGACGATAATCAGGTGTCTGAGCATCTGCCTGAGGATGTGGGAGATAGATGCTTGTGTCCCAGCCACCCGACAGCTTTTTTTGCGTGACCTTGGCCTAAGCCAGGTTCAGGCTGCCAGTGGTGATGAGCAATCCAATTCCTCTTGACAGTCCTGTCTGTGGCCCCTCAGCATCTCACTTACCTGTCTGTGAAATGGAAAGAGTGGTCCCCTGGGCTCTCAGGGCAAGGATAGGCCCTGTTCTGCCAAGAAAATGCCCCCCACCCCCATGCCCTAGTTCTCTGTGGGTCTGGTGGTCCTGGTCAGCAGAACTGTGCTTGGAAAGGCAAGGTCAGGGGCATGACCCATCTCTTCTCTTGCACCCCAAGCCTGCTCAAAGCAGGGGTGGCACAAGGAGAACTCCTCACCCCTCGGAGATGTGTGAGAGGGAATCAGCCACTTCCAACCACATTCCCTGATTTGGAGAGAGCAGGAGCACAGTCCAGCCCTGGAGCAGCAGCAGGATGGCACCACACACTCAGCAGCTGGTTCTCCCGAGGCTGGGAAGCAGCTATCAGTCCAAATCTACGCTGCATGGATGCCTGTGGGAAGGGTTAGCAATGCCCAGCAGGGGAGGAAAGGGGAGGACTTCATCTGGGAGAGCACAGCAGCCCCCTGCAGAGGATGAGAGCAAAGAGAGATTTTTACCTCCTTTCTTAGGCAGGGTTTGCTAAAGCCCTGCTCTGCCACACATTTACTGTGTTAGTAAGCCTGACTGACAAACAGATCTTGTAGCTTCCCTTGGAGGCCATGAAGGCCACACTCTGTGCCAGGGTTTGTGGGGTGTTCCTCCCTCATGTTGTGGAGACTCCTGGGAACAGGCCTTCTAGAAAGGTCCTCTGAGTGTGGATGCATCCATACCACTTCTGTCCTGCCTTCTGGCTCCGGCTGTGGTAACTGCCAGGTACTTCATCCCAGTTCAGGTTTGGTTTGCCCTGCAATGGAGCTCTGCACCTGGAAGTGAGGCCACTGCCCTGGTCTGAGTCAGACCAGAGCTGATTCTGCTCAGGGGTTTGGCTTCTCAGCTCAGGCTCTGCTCTCTGAGGCTCTCTCTGCAGCTCAGGGCAGGGCTGCACACCCAGGGACTGCTCCTAGCAGGCAGAAGCTGTTGGGAACAGCTCCTGCCAAGGGCTGCAGTGCAGAAAGCCCCTGGCTGAGGCTTGCTCCTGGGCACACCAAGGGCACTGCCACTTCTTGTGTGCCACCTTGGGGGTGCAGGAAGGCAGAGGTGGCACCTGTGGGGAGGAGCAGGCAGGAGAGGTGACCTTCAACTGCCCAACAAGGGATTGCAGCCCATGGATGTCATCTTCAACAGAAAGCTGAGGGATCACCAGGGTCAAAGCTCTTCTGTGGCTGGTGTCTCAGGAGGGCTCTGTTCTGCCTTTTGACTCCAGTCTGTGTATTCCTGAATCTACTTCCAGAACCCAGCTCTTGAATCTGGTTTCCTCCTGCTGCTGAGTTTAGTCTGGGACTTGCTGCCTGAGCCCAAGGAGGGGCTGCAGGGGTACTTTGGTGGGAGCTGTGCTGTTTTGTTATGGCAGGGAGAGGACAGAGACACCTCTGATGCTTTGGGCTGCAGAGAGAATCACAGCCAGAGAGTTTCTCTGTGTTCTGTTCCTCAGGCTAATGCAGGAGTTTGAATCTCCTCTGTTTTTTCCATTCTAATCTGGTGATTTATTTTCCTTTCTGAACTCAGCAGAACATGTTCACCTCCTTTGCTTCACTGCAGGATCTCAGCCCAGCATTTCAAAGCTCTTTCCTCTCTCTGGACAGAGCCTTAGCAGACAGCAGTGATGATCTGAGTTTCTCTCCACAAAGGAAGGAGGAATCTACTCCCTGGAGCTCTTGTGCACGGTGTGGCAGCGATCCCTGCGGAGAGGAGCTGCAAAGGAGCAGGCAGTGCCCGGGGTGGCAGCAGCGCAGGCAGCAGCTACCCTACTCCTCCCCACGCTCACTGTGCCAGCAGGACGCCGGCAGTGCCCTGGAACCTGAGACAGTCCTGTCCCCAGGCAAACCCCAGTGCAGGGATGCTCAGCTTGGTGCCACCTCGTCCCGAGAGGGAGCCACCTCTGGAGATTTCTTCTCCAGCCTGCCATGTTCTCCAGTAAGGCTCTCTCTAGCCAAGCCACAGAAGCAGAGAACTGTTTGGGTTGGAAGAGGTCTTCAAGCACATTGAGTCCAGCCATGAACTCAGCACTGCCAGGTCACTGCCAAACCATGGCCCTCAGCACCACATCTGCCCAGCTTTGAAACTCCACCAGGGATGGGGACTGCACCACTGCCTGGGTAGGCTGTTCAAGGCCTTGACAACCCTCTGGGGGAAGAAATTATTCCTCATGTCCAACCTAGCCCTCTCCTGGCATTTCCTCTTGTCCTATTGAATGCCTGGGAGGGTGCTTTCATGGCTTGCCATCAGTCTGGGTGTGCTTCCACTGCCAGGCAGCAAAGACCTTGCTTCTGCAAGGGTGGAAGCAGTCCTGGGCACACAAAGGGTAGAAGTGACAGCCATAGACCATGAAGATTCCCCTACAGAGCCCCAGGAGTGAACCATACACTCTCTGCAGAGTAAAACAACACTGCAGCATGGGACCACAGCATCCCAGCCTGGTAGGGTTTGGAAGAGACCTCTGGAGTTCATCCTGTCCAACCCCCTGCTAAAGCAGGGCACCCACAGCAGCTTGCCCAGGATCACAATGCCCAGGTGGGGTTGGAATCTCTGCAGAGAAGGAGACTCCACAACTCCTCTGGGCATCCTGCTCCAGGGCTCCAGCATCCTCACACCATCAAGTTCCTCCTCCTGCTCAGATGGAGCCTCCTGGGTTCCAGTTTGTGCCCATTGACCCTTGTCCTGTCTCTAGGCACCCACAAAAGAGTCTGGCCCCATCCTCTTGTCCCTCACCCTTTAGCTCTTGCTGAGCACCGATCAGGTCCTCTCTGGGGCTGTTCTTTTCCAGGTTCAGCACCCCCAGGGCTCTCAGCCTCTCCTCTTCTGAGAGATGTTTCCAGACTCAGCATTTTTGTAGCCTCCCTTGTACTCTCTGCAACAGTTCCCTGTCTCTCTTGAAGTGGGGAACCCAGAGCTGGACCCAGATGTGGCATCATCAAGGCAAGAGCAGAGGCAAGGCAGAACCTCCCTCAGCCTGCTGGCCACATTCTACTTAATGCACACAAAGCATCAATTGAAATGAAAAAGGCACAAAAGAAGCTGTCCCCAAAGCAAACCAGAGCTGAGCACTCAGATTGGAATCCTTTGCATTTTCACAAGCAAGGCTCCTGTGCCTCCTGATTCCTCGTGAGCCTGTTTGCAGCCTTGTCAGTGCTGTGGGGATGAAGTTGTTCCATTTTAACAGGGAGAGTGGCAGCAGCAACTTATTTCTATGTATTTTGGGCCCACCCAGAGTAAGACCCAGAGAACATTAAAAATGCAGCATTACCTCTGCTCCTGCTTTCAAATCAGAGGGCAAAAACATTCATTTCCAGATGCAGAGGGATGCATTTATTTTTTTCCCTATCTCCAAGGACAAATTCAGTTTGTTACTCCCTCCCCCTTCAGTTTTCTTGTAGGGCACTTGTTGCATTTCGCTGAAGTTTGAAGTGGGGCAGCAGTGGAAAAGGAAAAAACCCAAACATTCCATGTGACAAAATTATTAGAACTGAACTGCTGTGACTGTTGTACAGCAGAATCATTTTAAATAGCAACCTGGGGGGTTGGGGTTTAAGAAAACCAAAAACCCACACCAAAAATCACCACCTCTCTAAGTGGCTTTGGACCAAACAACTGGAAAATGAGTTCAGTGAGAGTTTCACTCAAGCCAGAGCTGCGTTTCCCAGCATAATAAGCTGTTTGACCAAACATTTCCTGTGCCAGAGTGGCCTCTCCGCTACCTACCACCGTAAGGGTTGGCAGAAAGTGCCAGCCCGGGTGGGTGCTCTGCTAACGGGGCGATGTGCGGCACTCGGGTGGGAGACTGCTCCGGGCTGACGGGGAGCCCCGCAGGGACAGTGGAGTTTATCCCTCCTCACCATCCCCGAGCTGGCCTTTGCCTCCCGTTGTTCCGGGCGGTCTGGCTGAGCTCACGTTGGGTGCACTTCTCCCAGGAGCCTGCGGAGGGTTGTTGGTGCATCAGCGCTGAAGGTCTTCAATGTCACTTCGTCGCGCAAGCGGTCCCGGCCGGGACACATCGGCTGAGCCATCCAAGCCCTTCCATGCTCCTCCCTGCAAGGAGCAGATGAAACAACTGCAGTCGCAGAGATTTTTCCTGCGAAAGGACCAGGGAGCCCCCTGAAGCTGTCCGGAGCTGCGGACAGGAGGTGAGGCGCTGGCCGGAGGGCAGGATGGTGCCGCAGAGCTGCGGAGCAGGACAGGGCACTTCTCTCCCAGGAGGCACAGGCAGCTCTTCGTTGCAGCCTCCCACCCAGAGCAGGCAGGGTGGGTGAGACGCAATAAATGAGCCCATTTGGCAGCGAGCAGGAGCCTTTGATTGCCCACATTCATCCAGGAAGATAAAGCGGATAAAGTAATGGGTATTTACTCTTCTCCGCCTGTGTACACAACAGAATTGTGTTTCTTTTAATGAGAGCTCTGTTCTAATTGCAGTCATTACCAGAGTGAGACTTTAAGCTCAACACCATCATTCCATTACCTCTGCGTGTGATGCGCTGCGCTTCCGCTCTGCTCTCCTTCCTACCCGCCTCCTTTGGCACGGTGTGAGGCACAGACCAGCTCGCCCTCCGAGGCCATCCCTGAGCCATCCCAGACCCCTGAGTTCTGCCCAGAGCCAGGCACGTCGGCAGCTCTGCAGGGTGCAGAAGCTGCTGGAGGTTGCATTAATGGCGGCTGCAGCTCTGCCTGCTCGTCAATGCAGCCGGCGAGTCGTGTGAGCAGCATATGCCACGGCAGATGGCATGGGCCCGGCCCCGGCAGCAGCTCCGCGCTCAGATCCCTCATCTGCTCTGCCCCGCTTCGGGCACAGCGGCAGCGCTGCGGGGAGAGAGCCTGCAGCGGCCGGAGGGAAGGAGCAGTGACGGAGAATCAGCTGCATTCGGGGTCGGTGCCTCCGTAGCCTGGACCCGGCAGAGGTCCCACTGGAGGCAACACAACTGCAGTGCACATCTCCAGGTGCTTTTGTGTTGCACCTCACAATCTACTGTGTTGCACCTCACAATCTACTGTGTTGCCATCCCTGCTCCTAATCACTGCTCCTGCCTGCCTGTGCCGTGTTGTCTGCAGGCTCCCTCAGTGCTTTTATTGTGCTTTCTCCTTGCTTTGCCTATTTTACCCTTCCCTCAGAAATAAAGACTCCTAGGCCATGGGTCCTGCCTGAGAATGGACATTTCAAGAGACATCCTAGCTTCTGTTTGCTGAGTACCTGTGAGATAGCCTGGGTTTACCATGGCCCTACACTGGAGCTTCAAATGCAAACACAGTTCTGTCCAGAGGCCCAGCACCAGCCATGTGCCCCTGACCATCTGGGTTTGTTGGGCAGTGAAAGGGAAGTTCAGGAGATGGACTCTGAAAACAAACAGTAAAATTGGCTGGGAACTGAATTCTGGGAGGGTCTTTCATGAGTAACTGTGTCCACAGCTGTCCACAGCTTTACAGCTGCAGCATCCTGGCACTGAACCTACCCCACCCTCCACATGATGTGGGGCAACCAATTCAGGAGCATTTCTGTGCTCCTGGTTTCTCAGTCCCAGGCACCTCCACACCTCTGCACTCTGCAAAGGGCAAAGGCAAGCCTGTGTGGCATGAAGTTCTCCTCTATTTCCACTTGGCCCTTTCCACTCACGTTCTTCAGGAGATTGCACCACCTCCTGCAGCCACAGTTGGTGCCTCCACTTTTGGCTGAGAGAGGACTTAAGGACCTTGCTCCTAGAGCAAAGCCTACAGCAAAGTGAAACAGTTCCTGAGGGAGTTCTGCAGAAAAGCCTTTCTCTGGTTCCTGGGGTGTGCAGATCAGGTCATTAACATTCACTGCTGTGGTGGTCAAAGGCTTGGGTGGTGATCAGACAATAGTTCAGTGCATTCAATTTACAATGCAATTACATTTTAATAAGCTGTGACCCTTGAGGCAGGACCTGCCACCTGTCAGCTGAGATCCAGCAGCTGATCTGTTCTCAACCATGGATGGACATGCTGCTCTTGAGTAGATGGCAGTGCAGAAAAATATATCCCATGGGAATTGTCCAGCCAGGCCCTTGCTCTCTGACCTCAGCAAGCAGTGGGATGCAGATGCCTCAGTTTCCCTTTTAACACAATAGGGGTTTTGTTTCTGGCCTCATGAAGATGCTGGAATCGTAGAAACATAGAATCAGTCAGGGCTAGAAGGGACCACAAGGACTATCCAGTTCCACCTCCCCTGCCATGCCCAGGGACACCTCACACTAGCTCAGGTTGCCCACAGCCTCATCCAACCTGGCCTTAAACACCTCCAGGGATGAGGCTTCCCTGGGCAACCCCTGCCAGGCTCTCACCCCCCTCATGCTCAACAACTTCTTCTTCACATCCATTTCTGACTCTCCCCATTTCTAACTTGGTTCCATTCCCCCCAGTCCTTTCCCTGCCCAGCAGCCTCAAAAGTCCCTCCCCAGCTTTCTTGTAGCCCCCTTCAGATCCTGCAATGCCACAAGAAGGTCACCTGGGAGCCTTCTCCTCTCCAGCCTGCACAGCCCCAACTGCCTCAGGCTCTCCTCACAGCAGAGCAGCTCCAGCCCTCTGCTCATCCTCCTGGCCCTTCTCTGGACACCTTCCAGCACCTCCGTAGCCCTCTTGTCCCAGGGGTTCCAGAACTGGATGCAGTACTCCAGGTGGGGTCTCACCAGTGTGGAGCAGAGGGAGAAGATCACTTCCCTCACCCTGCTACCCACACCTCTGCAGAGCTTTGGAAAGTCCTTTGGCTCCCCTCTCACCAGCCTGGTATGGAAGTAAGAGTCCTTGGGGGAAGAGGAAAGTGAGCAAAAGCAGGATTTGATCTACCCTCACTTCTCCCCATGCTGAACTGGGCTGAGAGCAGGTCCAGAAGAGCTTCACCCAGCTCTGACTGTAACCAAAAGACCAACAGTGTCTGCAATCATTAAAAAAAGAAACCCAAATCTTCCATAATTCCCAAAGACCAATTTCAGAGGGCCAAATTCCTTTATGAGGAGGAGACAAGGAGTTTTATGATCAGGCTGCCTTATTATACCCAGCTCCCTGTAGTGTCATATGCATCCCGAGAAGCAATTTACTCTGCCTCCCTCTCTCTCTCTAGCAACACCAGGAGCAAACAGCTTCTCAGCATCCTCCCCCGGCCGGAGCTGGGGCTGCTGCACCAAACATTTGCATAGCCTCATTCGGGGACCAATCCTTGCAGCAGGGCCGAAGCTTCCAAGCGTGGCTGAGGTAAGTGGGGTCTGGGAATAAAGGCCGAGCAGCTTCTCTGCTTTGTGACAGGAAGGGCACGGAGCCTGCCGAGCACTCTGGCTCCAGCAGGGCTTGCAGGAGGGGTTTGCTTTGCTTTGCTTGAGGCACTTCCACCAGCAGGAGTGAAGAGTCT
This sequence comes from Semnornis frantzii, assembly GCA_013399775.1. Taxonomy (NCBI): domain Eukaryota; kingdom Metazoa; phylum Chordata; class Aves; order Piciformes; family Ramphastidae; genus Semnornis; species Semnornis frantzii. Next base: position 343,224 of record VWYK01038420.1, on the reverse strand, counting down.
CTGGCTGGAAGCAAGAAGTCCCTTCTCCTGCAAGGGGGTGAGCACCTGCAGAGAGCCCTCCCGTGCCTTTTGGCTGCAAAGTGACCTTTGGGGGGATTTTAGGAGTGGGTTTTTTTCTTGAACATGCCTGGTACAGTGTCTGTTCCTTGAGAGAGGAGTTCATGTCACCTGGAGGACTGGCAACAGGACTCAATCCAGTCACTGTTCTGGGGCAGACACTGGAACACGCTTCCTAGAGATGTGGTCAATGCCTCAAGTCTGTGTTTCAGAGGCATTTGGACAATGTCCCCAGTAAGATCCTTTAGCTTCTGAATGGCCCTTACATGGTCAGGCAGCTGATGATCATTGCAGGCTTCTTCCAACTGAAAGTTTTCCTCTCCTCTCCCCTTCTCCCTCACCATTCAATGCTTGAATGCCCTTGCAGGTGGCAGAGCACTCAGCCATGCCTCTGATACCTGATCCCTGCCACTCACTGCTGCACAGGAGGCAATGCCCTGACTGAGGACATGTCTAACCAGCAGGAATGCAGCACCCTGCAGCTGAGGAGGCTCTGCCCTGTTACACAGCTGATGGCTCCACTCCACAGCTCCACACTGCTGCTTTCTGAGAGACCTGAGGGCTGCAAACCAGAAGAAAGTCTGTCCCCAAAGGTCTCAGTAGCTTGTGCTTGGGGGAGAGCTTTGAGAAGAGGCTGGCTATGGAATGATACCTTTTGCCATAAAAACTTTCTGTTTAGGGGCTTCCTGAGGCAGGTTCTGCTCACCATGCTGCTTTTCATTGCTCTTGTGCATTATTCACCCCTGGATGTCTCCAGCCCACAGGAAGCATCAGTGCTGAGCTGTTTAGACACTGGAAACTGCTATGTCAGAACATCTTTGGTGTGATCCCTGCCTGTGGATGTGTAGAGGGCTGGGAAGGACTCTGGGGGACTAAGTAGTGGAAACTCACAAAGATTCTTTTCCTTTCCAGGCTCCTAAGGGGAGGACTGGGGTCAAACACAACTGTCCCAAAGCACTTCAATCCAGTCCACCCATGAAGAAGCCACAAGGCCAGTTTGAGAAAGGAAGGGGGCACCAGCAGAAGCCACAGCCAGGTGGAAGAGCATGGCTGCACCTTGCATCCCAGGGACTTCTGCTTCCATCCTGCAGCTCCTTACTTGGAGCCTGCCAGCCAATTTTCCTTGGAAGGGGGACAAATGGTGTACAGGGAAAGGGAACTCTTCCTGGGATCTCCTTTACCAGGAGGGAGCTTTGAACTTTGATCTCTTAGAGAAGCCTCGAAGTTCACATTTCAGTTGCCTTTAGCTTTACTTATTTGTTTTATTCCGCCTTTGCCTTTCTTGTAGCCTTCTCAGCCTCCTCTCACTTCCCTCTTTTCTATTTCACACGTTCAAAGACATCCTTGGCAGAGGGGAGGGAGAGAGGGGAGACAACCCCATGGAAACTTCCCTCTTCTTCATTCTCCCAGCTTGTTCAGAAGAGGAGCAGGGGTAGGGGGGAGAAATGAAGCACGTGGCATGAAACAGCCTGGAAACATGCTCCTGCTGCTTCCCTGAATGTCAGGGGAGTGTTATCTGGCCTTGCACACAGGGAAGGAGAACTTGTGCCTTGTGAAGTGTAATAAGGAACACAGAGCCTAATGGAAAAATCATTTGCTTGTGGCATTTAATTAAATATGTAAATTTATGAACGGCCCTGGAATCATCAAATTAAAAGGCAGAGCTGTCGTGCATTTTGATTTGATTTCCTCCACAGGCTTCCCCTCCATCCTCCCCCACTCCCTTTGCCTCTGCTCCAAAAGGTGGCGGTGGGCAGGGCTGAGCTGCTGCCTCAGGATGTCCCCAGGGGTGATGCACACACAGGGAGGGTTGTTCCCTGAGCCTCAGCACTGCTCCAAGGAGAGGGCAGATGGGTGCAGAGCTGTTCTGCTGCAGGGGTCTCTGAGGCCTCCTCAGTGCTGAGGGCACACTGCTGCCTCATCTTCATCTGCTGCCAACCAGCACCTTCAGGACCCTTCCTTCCAGAGAAAACACTCTCCAGTAGTTCCCTGCCTCTCTTGAACTGAGAAGCCCAGAACTGGAGGCAGGAATCCAGCTGTGGTTTCACTACAGCAAAGGGGCAGGAGAACCTCCCTCAGCCTGCTGACCACACTCTTCTAAACGCACCCCAGCTCACCACTGACCTCCTTGGCCACCCGAGCAGATCACTGACTCCATCCAGGAGTTCCCAGCTGCTGCTTGCAGGAGATGCTGTGCATGGATTTCTGGTTCCCCAGGTGCACCACCCAGCATCCCTCCTTTTATTTGCACATCTGCCTGGAGCAGGGGGATGAGATCTGCCACATGTCCTGCAGGACACCTTCGTGCTGCAGTGTCCTTTGCTTCCACCCACTCCTGTCGCTGCTCTCTGAGGAGACCAGGGACAGCTCCAGCTGTGCAAATGAAATTCGAGAGACTTAATAACATTTTAATGCATGCTCTTAGCTCTGAGGGTTGGGGTTCCTCCCCTCCCTTCTTGCTTTCTCTTTGATGGTTATAAATGGAGGGGATGTCATTTGCTTGTACAGCTGCAAGGCCAAGCCTTCGGAGAAGGTAGGGAGGATGAGGGAGATTATTTTATCAGGAACTAGAAAGGAGGCATAAAACAGTAATATGCAGGTGTGCTGATTGCCCAGAGAGCAGTAATCAGCTAATCATCTCATCTGTCAGCCTGTCCCAGCAGTGATAAAAGTCTTGGTGGCTCCTGGGGCAAAGCTGCACTGCCCATTATCCCAGCTCTGATCTGTTTGGGCTGTCGCTGGAGAAGGCAAAGCCTGGTTGTGAGCATCTGCCTAGGAGCTGCCAGTGGGGAACTGCCCAGCCAAAGCCTTTACCTTCACCTGGTCTTGATCTCCAGGACAAATCCACAGATGCAGAGTGGTGCTTAGCTTCTGTCCTTCCCATCCAGGGCACCTGTGTTGAGCTGTTGACAACTACTGCTGCCTTCCTCCTGGACTGGCCTTCTCCTAGCCAAGTGTGGTGGCTACTCGGTGTTAAAGATGCTCCTCTGAGAGTTTTGGGGAGCTCTAGGACAAATGTTAAATAAATGATAACAATCTGAGCACTTTCCTAATTTCTGCACAATTATCCACTCTGCTTCTAAACCCACTTCTGAAACTACCCAGCTCTGCAGGCTTTCAAGGTGCTCTCCTAAGCTGGGAACCTGAGCTACACTGGGATGCAAAAAAAGAAAAAAACCCCAACCTAACAAGAAAAACCCAAACCTAAAAGAAAAACCCAACCTAAAAAGAAAAACCCAAACAAAAATTTTTTCATCACAAAAACAAAACCAAAACCAAACCCCAAAAAGCTTTCAGTGCTTCCAGCAAAGAGAAGGTGGCAGAGGGTTTCTAGTTCTGAAGCTGTCAGCTCATCTGTTCCTGTGGCAGCTGGAGCAAGCAGAAGTGACGAGGAGGTGGAACTCAGAGAGCCTGAAAGCTGTACCTGAGCCAGCAGTTTTTACCTGGCTAATAATATTTATAATTGGTTGGCTTCTATTAGACGGGGAGCGGGGGAGAAATCAGAGATTTCAACTCTGGAGCAGCAGGCAAACCTGCATCATGGTCTGGGCTTTTTGTCTCTGTGAGAGTGTCACGGATGTGCTGTGTCTCTCTTGATGCCCAGGGACATTGGTGTTTGTCTTCCATCAGGGCACACAGGCAGCAGCTTGCTGCTGCAATGTCTCTTGTTTGGTGCTCAGACAGACCTGTGCCAAAGTGGTTGTTTTGCCATTCCCTAGGGCTAGACAGGTTCACCAGACCTGCTGCCCTGCCCCTTTGGCCATGGGCACCTGGTGAATGGGGCAGCACAGATTCAGTGGCTGGGGGGACCAAGACTGTCTCAGTGCACACTGTAGAGAATTGACTGTGGAAAGCAGACCTGGGGACTCTCAAGGGTCCAGATCTTCTCATCTGGACCTCGTTCTTCCATCCATGAGATGGAGATGAGCTCACAGCACGCTGGGAGCCTGAGCCTCATTCCACCTGCCCAGCCCTCCCCACAAAGCCTGCCCCTGGCAGCCAGCTCATCTGTGCCTTTGACTGCTGATGCCTGCATCCCCAGCACGGAGAGAGGCCAGCAAAGGCCTGGAGGTCTCAGGGAACATGATGCCCAGACCACATCCAGTGTTGCCAGAGCCTCAGGCAAGCCCTGCTCAAAGCCAGGCTGGTGGCTGCCAGGACCTTCAGCAGCCTGAGGGCTTAGTCAGCAGGACCCAAAGACAGGCAGCCTGGGGGCAGACTGCTGCAGGTGACTGATGGCAGCTCCACGCCCTGGCAGCTCAGGACCCTCGGGGTCAGCAGTGTCCAGCCTCTCCTGTGACATCTGTGGCCTTCCAGAGTGGCTCAGGTTTCTAAGACGACTCTGTGGAACCAGAGTTTGCTCCCTTTCTGCTCAGTTTGCTTTTACAGTTTCCTCACAGAAGCATGGGAGGAGAGAAGCTGCTGGGTGAGACTGGCAGGATTCATCTTCAAACTCCCCACCCTACTTTCCACCAACCTGCACTGAGCAGGCCAGGTCAGCTCAAAGCCCACAGCATAGACCTGGCACCAAGCACAGGCAGCTGCAGGAGCCCCTGCTCACTGTCAGACATTGTCACACAGGAGAATGGGGCCAGCACTGCCTGAGGTGGGTCAGGAAGGAGGAGGAATCAAAGGGAGCTGTGCTGGTGGGGAGCCTGGCAGGCTGGAAAGCCTTCCTTTGAAGAGTATATTTAGGACTCCAAGGATGCCCACTGTGCTGGTCTCCCTAGCAACACAGCATCCTGTGCCCCCAAAGCAGGCAAAGACAAGGACTCACCCCAGATGCCTTCCTGCATGCTGCACACAAGGTGGAAGGGGACCTTGCTCCTGCCTGGCTTGTGACAGCCATGGAGGTGCCTTCTCTCCCCACATTCCAAAATGAAACCAGCACTGATAAAAACAGAATGGTCACAGTGAGGCACTGAGGGTGGCTAAAAGTCCTGATGAGCCAGAGCACTGAGAAGGGCTGTGGAGACCCACATCCAAACCACGAGGGTCTGCACACCACCTTCCAGTAGTGAACATCACCCTTACAGCTCTGCTTGTTTTAGTCTTACTTCTTGTCCATCTGCTGGTCAGAGGCTGCTCTGGCTCGCAGACCCTTGGCTGACCCTTGGAGGGCTGTGTCACTTTCTCAGGGCCCTCCAGATTGATGATGTAAGGGGCTGAAGGCAGGAGAAGCTCTCGGATAGACCCAGGCTGATCACAAAGCTACCTGGCATGGCAGTCAGTGGTGCCTGGGAAGGGCTGGCCCTGCCTGGGACCCTTTGCTGCTCCTTACAGAGCCTGCTCTTGCTCCAAGAGCTGTCTGCTCTTCTCCAGCCTGCACAAACCAAAGCAGGCATTGTGGTGGGAAGCAAGGGTCAGCAAATCCCTTCTGTCATCTTGACTTGGCCCCTTCCCACCCCAGCCTCTGCTGGGAGACTGCAGAGCCTCACACGTGCTAATTAAAGCCCAGTTTGTTCTTTCTCACCACTTGTCGCTGTCAATGACAGCAGCAGCAGTGGTGGCACCGACTGGGTCACTCTTAATTAGCTGTGAGATGAAGTGATAACCTTGTGGCAGAGCTGAGCAGGGCTACAACTGCCTGTCAAGCCTGGCAGCTGAGACAGGAAAGAACCAGGGAAAAGAAAGCCACTACCTGGGCTCCTGCAAGGGCTCAGGAGCAGGGAGAGATGAGGGCAGGGATGCTGGGTGCCTGAAGCAGAGCTGGCCTTGCCTTGCTGTGGGCAGCTGGGCTGGGCTGATGGGGCAGCTGGGAGGAGAGGAGAACGATGGGACCTCCACCATCCAGCAGGGAGTGAAGTCTGCTGCTCCAAGGCTTGGCCTCACAGGCTCAGAACAGCCCTGGGTGGGGGGAGATGAGTGGTCACTGGTGGGCACGTGGAGGGTAATCAGCATCACTCGTGTCCTGTGGCACACAGGCTGTGAAGTGCCCCTGAGTCCAGTTGGCTCTGCTCAAGTTCCCCCTGCACAGGAACACAGACATCTCCCTACCATGCCCTCAGCACCCCCAGACCCTTCCCAGCCCAGCTCTTCACTGTGGAAATGGCAATTCAGGGAGAGTTCCTTCTGCTTCCCTGCCCCAGTGGATAGCCAAGTGCCCATTGGGCTGAGCTCTGGGTGCAGCAGGAGATGCCTCCAGGAGGGCACTGCTTTAGGCTGCTAAGAACCAGCTGTAACTTTCCCTGGAGACCAGGAAGCCTTTCCTGCAGAGGCCTGGGCAGCCCTCTTGCTGTCCTGTGGCTGGCCATGAAGATTGCAGCTATTTCCAGGCAGCTGTTGAGAGCTGCCTCTGGGCATCCTTCTGCTGCTTCCCTCCATCCTCACAGCCACATTTCTTCACTGGTACCTCCTTCTGCTTCTCTCAAACTGCAGTCAATCTGAGCTGGGCTCCAGCCTGTCACAGCATCTTCACCTCAAACCCCAGGGTGGAAAGGGGACCATGCCTGTGCCTTTTTGGCTGCAGAGAACCCCCTTGAGAGTGCAATTCCAGCTCCATCCTCTGCTTTCATATCCCTCCATGGCTTTCTAGAGCAGGCACATGTGCACCTGAAGGAGGAAGCTCTGCTCCTAAGGGCAGAACCAGAGTGGTATTCCCTCACTCCAGCCCCAATCTCTTCCCAGGAGCTCCAGCAGCTCAGCAGCACCATGCCAAGCTTGCTGTCCCATGGGGGCTGACCCCAGAGACCGTAAGAGAAAACAGCAAACCAGAACCTGGATGAGTCACATCTTCATTGCCAGTCCCAGCACGATGGGAGACCCTGTCCTATAAGCACAGACCTTGACAAAGCATCTCATGCAAACAGAGCAGTTTCCACCTGGCAGACCTCAAGTGTCAGCTCTGTCCATCCACATGCACAGACACACAGACAGCTCCATGGAACCCTCCCCTCCTTCTGCTCAGCTTTTTCCAGGCAGCTCCAGCTGGTCTCACTCACTGGCAATCAGTGTGAGTGCTCCTGCCAACCTGGGAGACACCAGCCCCAGGAGGAGTGGGCAGCTGAGGTGAGCCACATCTCCTTCCCTGCATGGGATCTGTGCTGGTGCCCATGGCTGACCCAACCTGCAAGCTTCCTGTACAGACCATCAAAGATCCAGGGAGGGTTCAGCCTGTCCTCTAAGGAGCACATTTTGGCAGCTTCTTGGCCCCCAAGCACTAAAGGTTGTTTTCTCCACTCTGCATCACAACAGCCTTTGTCTTTTGGGCTGGCAGAGCAGAATCATCATTTCTCCTTCAGCCACAGCACTGCTGGCAGTGCCTCTGGATCTCCCCGGGCTCCCTTGGGAAGAGCAGCAGTGCTTTTCGTGCTGCTGCCAGTGTCTCTGCCAGTCCTCAGCGCCAAGAGCCTGCCAGCAGCGTCCTCAGACACGCAGGGAGGCAAGGAAGGAGCAGAGTGCCTCGGTCCTGCTGCAGCTTGGTGTGCACTGCTGTGGTGGAGCTCGGTCCAAGATGTTTCACCACCACTTGTCTGACTCAGTCACGGGGCTGGCCGAGGAGGGGCTGTGTCCGATGGCAGCAGTCACCCACGGAGCAGCAGCAGGGGGGAATGCACTGCACAGGCAGAGCAAAGGTCCCTTCCCAGAGCCACTGGCCCGAGGCAAAGCCACTGAGGGATTCGAGCGTTTAAGGGATTTTCTGCAAAGGTTTTCGCTTCGATTGACCTTTAAAAGGCCAATTCTGTGGCTTTTGTAGTTAAAGCTGATCCGTGGGAGACACTGTTAGCACTTATTTACTTTGTTCTCTGGGCTGCTTTCCCCTTGGCTTTCCAAAACAGGAGAGGTTCTGGACCGGAGACACTTCTGTTCGGAAGCCATCCCCTGTGACATCCTAGTTGTCACCCTGGGGAAGACTCTGAGTGGTAAACCTCCATCTGCCCCTTGAGCATGGTGGGTTTGCAGACCGCTCTCGATGGGGCTGGGCAGAGTGTGTTTATAGGTACATTTATACACCAAAAGGGAGGGAAAGATTCCTTCCTTAGAGCCTAAAATGTTCCCAAACAGCTACTCCCACCCTCCTGGGTTGTTCACACTGTTCCTCTGTTAATGAATGAAGGCTTTTCTAGGCTAAAAGGGCAGAAGAATTGCCACAAGCAAATTATTTTCTCTTCCCCAGCTGAGAGGCAGTGTATAGAGAGCACAGGGAACAGGTGAGCTGTGGCAGATCATAGGAGAGATGTATTGATTTCTGCTCCTTTCCTCCCCTTCTCTCTTGCCCACCTCCCAGCTGGTGCCACAGAGGAGATAAGAGGTGTCTGAGCTTCTGAAGGGATGAGTCACTTCTTCCCAGACCCTCTGACTTCACTTGGAAAAGCCAACGAAAGAAAAGCCTCAGCAAAGGGAAAATGTGGAGATCCACAGAGGGCAGAAGAGGAATTATCCAAGGAAGGTCTGGAAATGGGAGCAGGAATGGGAGGTACCAAGGTTTATGTGCAGGAGTAGTTTAAAACCTGACTCTACCTGGACTCCTGTTCCAACCCTGGGCCAGCCACCCTCTTAGCAGCCTGTGCCCCTGCATTGCTGCAGCCTGAAGGGATGGGGCATGGAATGGAGTCCCCCTGAGCCCAGCCCCTCCTGAGTTGTGCTCAGCTCTTGTCCTCACTAGCTGCACACAGCAGGTGCAGGATGGGGAAGCAACTACCCCAGCCTGAGCAGCCCTGCAGGGTGGCAGGAGTGTGGCTGCTGTGCACCCTCAGCAGACATGAAGCAGAAAGAGAGGTGACTGGAAAAGGTTTAGGTCACTTCACACACCAGAGGGAGGTTCAGTGACTGCCGGGGTAGGGAGCCTGAGAAAGAGGCCACTGGCAGGAAGGGTGTTTGTTCCCCCTGCCTTCATCCTCTGCTTCTAAGCCTCCCAGCCCTCAGCTCACAGCCTGACTCACAGAGGGCTCCGGGGAGGCAGTGTCCCTTTGAGAGCTCTTTGAGAGCTCTCTGAGGGCTCTGGTGACTCACAGGGGCCTCTGGGTACATTTGGCTTCCTGCTCTGCTTTGCCCCTTGGGAAGGACAAGGGAAGGACACTGCCATCAGCCTGCATTCCCCGTGCATGCCCCCTGCATGCATTGCACAGTGACCTTGGCTGCTGAGCCTCTCCCAGCAGACTGAGAACTTCCAGCTGCTTTGGACCATCCTGCTGCCAGTTCCTCACAAGCCTCATCTCACTCCCCTCAACAGCTGCCCAAAGCAAAGTGCTGGACACAAGAGATGCTCTCTGCTGCACCACCGGCGGTGGGGCCATGGCTCCCCAGCCCAGGGCTCAGCCCTGCAGCCTGCTGGCCTCCTGGCGTTCAGCATGTCCTTGCTGCTCTCTGTCGTGCCAGTGTGTGTGCCACGTCCTGGGCTCCCCAGCTCAAAGGGGACAAGCAGCTGCTGGATGGAGTTCAGCAGAGCTCCATCTGAGGAAAGCATTTGCTGTGAGGGTGCTGGAGCCCTGCAGCAGGCTGCCCAGGGAGGCTGTGGAGTCTTCTGCAGGGATTCCAACCCCACCTGGATATTGTGATCCTGGACAAGCTGCTGTGGGTGCCCTGCTTAGCAGGGGGTTGGACTGGATGAGCTACAGAGATCCCTTCCAACCCCTACCATTCTGTGATTCTGTGTGATTTATCATACACTGTTCAAACTCTGAGTCCAAGATCCATCAGGACAGTTGTAGGTTGTCCACCCTAAATTAGGAATCTGTCTCAGGAACAGCCACACCAACATTTTTAGACTGGGTTTTGGGATGAGGCTCTAATCCATTCCCAAAGCTCAGTACTGAAATCCCTGTGAAGACAACAGGGAAGTGGAAAATTCAGATGGCCAGAGGGGCTGCTCCCACCTCCCAGGTTAGACATCCAGAAAAGAATAGACTGAACCAGAGCCTTAATCACAGATTTCCTGGCAGTGCTCATTATCACAGCATCAGAGTGTGTCACAACCCATTAATTAACTAATCTTTGTGTCCTTGGAGTACATTATCTCTGCTTACAAACGGGGCACTGAGACTCTCAGAGCTTAAACCCAGTGCTAAGTGATGCACAACAGAAGCTGAGATTTCTTGCCCCCTCCGTAGTATCAATTCTTTTATTTCCCATTTCTCTCCTTTTCCATTTTTCTCTCTGACTCTTTTCTATCTCTTTCTTTTTTTTTTTCCCCTTCATTAGGTCCCTAGGAAAGCATTCCCTACATCCCACAGCCTTGTGGCATTCCCTGCACACCACAGCCTTATGGCATTCCCTGCATCCCACAGCCTTGTGGCATTCCCTGCACACCACAGCCTTGTGGCATTCCCTGCATCCCACAGCCTTGTGGCATTCCCTGCACACCACAGCCTTGTGGCATTCCCTGCCTTTTAGCTCCCATTGAAACACCAGATGTGGCATGTCCTGGTTGATCCAGGTCCACCAGTGGTCCTAGATGTGACCTGTGAGTGCTCAGCTCTCATTTCTACTAAGATGCTTCACTTGGCATTAAGATTTGCCCCAGTTTGGGGTCAGACACCTCCAATGGTCACTTAAAACCATGTAGTAAGACAAGAGGAAATGGCCTCTAATTGTATCAGAGGAAGTTTAGGTTGGACATTAGGAAAAATTTCTTTCCTGAGAGGGTTGTCAAGGCCTGGCCAGGCCACCCAGGGCAGTGGTGGAGTCTCCATCCCTGGAGGGATGTGAAAGCTGTGTAGCTGTGGTGCTGAGGGGCATGGCTTAGCAGTGACCTGGCAGTGCTGGGTCAGTGGTTGGAACTGATCTGAAAGGCCTCTTCCAGCCAAGGTGATTCAGTGATTGTACCACTCCTTTGTGTGGCAAAGAGAAGCCTGCAGCTTGGCTGTCTGCAGAGTGGTCAGAAGGGTGGGTGCATGCCAGCCCCGGGCACGCCGGGGGCACCCAGCCCTCCTGGTGCCTCAGAGGTGGGATGGTTCCCACCACGGATCTGAGGCAATCACCTCCACCTCTGCCACTGCTCCTCGCAGCCGGCCCCGACGTGTCCTGGGCAGGCTGGTTGCTGGAAGCCAAAATGTGCCTCCTCGCAGACGCCGCTCTTAGGAGCTGTGCAAAGCGGCAGGAGAGGCAGCGATGCCATCTCCCGATGGGCACCAAGAGTACAGAACCGAGCCCCTGCCCCTCCGCCTGCTTCCACGGAGGAGCCGCACCTTTGCCGGGGCAAGGAGACCCTCGACTGCTGCGTATCAGCAGAGCTGCTCCAAGCCGCCCCCGTTTACCGGAGCATCCATCCCCGGGGGATTTTACACCCCTCGGGGCGAGGTTATCCAGCAGCGCTCAGCAGCGATCCCGCTCCAGCCGCCTCTGAAGTGCAAATTCCCAAACGGGAGTGCAATCGGAGAAGCACTTTTTGATGGATGTTTAATGTGAATATTGACTGTCTGGGGGGTTTCTGCCTAATAAGTGGAGTGGATTTATGTGAAGACTCATTGTTCAGCTTTCAGTGTCATCGGGCAGCTATGGTTTGATTATGGTGATTTATTCTGCTCTGCTGCATTGTAACAGCTTAGAACTGATTCAATTCCCTATTACCTACTCCCCTTTCCCCTTCTCCCCCCCCCAAAAGAAACCAAACAAACCAACAAATACCAACAAAAGCAAGCGAGCAAACAAGTAAACAAAAAAACCCACACCAATAACACCCCAAAAAATCCAAAAACACACCCAAAAAACCCCTGACCAAACCCCAAATTTCAGCTGCATTTGGGACTTGATAGATTTTCCAGAGAAGCATGACCAAAAAAAAATCCATGGTGGTGATTTCTCTGCCCTGCTGCTCAGCCCAGCCCCTGAGCTTTGTGCCAGCACTAATTCCCACCTCGGATCCAGTAACGGTGATCAAACAAGAATCCTCCTTTTGAAACACAGCCTGGCTGGCTGCAAACATCCCTGGCCACGGGGAGTGCAACGCAGCCTCTCTCTGCTGCTCCTGTGATCAATTACCCTCATCAGGAGAAACAATTGCATCTTCTGTGGCTCTGCTTTGCCTAGCTCAAACTTCCAGCCACTCACTCTTGCTATGCTTCGGTCTGCAGGACCAGAGAGTTCCTCTCATCAGCTTACCTGGGCAGGCATTCCGTGGGACCAGCAGGGTGAGGGAGGTGACTCTGCCCTGCTCTCCTGAGACCCCACCTGGGGCACTGTGTTCAGTTCTGGTGCCAAGAAGGACATGGAACTGCTGGAGCAGGTCCAGAGGAAGCCACAAAGGTGATCAGAGGGCTGGAGAACCTCCCCTGGGGGGACAGGCTGGGAGAGTTGTGGCTGGTCAGCCTGGAGACCTGGTGGCCTTTCCCTCCTTAATCCTCTTTGCTAAGCTAACCACAGTGAGATCCTGGAGCTCCCCACAACAAGCAGGTTCCCAACCCTGCAAGTAATTCCTTGGCTCTTCTCCGGAGCCTCTCCAGCCAACTGCTGATTTCAGCCTGGACATAGCCCTCCTGTGACTTTGGCAGTGCTGCCAAGAGCAGAGATGACAAAACCTCTTTTTTCTCACCCAAGGATCCATTGTTTCTAAGGGCAAGGTTGGCACAAACCCACTCAGCCCCAGGCAGAGAGCTTCTCTTGAGCTAAAAATTGGCTCTTTTGCAACCTCTGCTTCTTGGAAAACTCTCTTGCACCCTGTTAGCATGGACAGGCCTCAGGAGCTGGAGGTCAGGTCCTGCCCAGCCCCTCAGTAGGTCTGGTACCAAGTGTGGCAATTTGTGTTGAATGTCTCTCCTGGGTTGGGTTTCTCTGTACAGAATCCCAGTGTGGCAGGGGTTGGAAGAGACCTCTGGGGATCGTCCAGACCAATCCCACTGCTCAAGCAGGGTCACCCACAGCAGCTTGCCCAGGATCACAATGTTCAGGTGGGTTTGGAATCTCTGCAGAGAAGGAGACTCCACAACCCGTCTGGTCAGCCTGCTCCAGGACTCCTCACTGCAAGGAAGTTTTTCCTCTTTCTCTGATGGAACCTCCTGGGTTCCTACTTCTGCCTGTCACCCTTTGTCCTGTCACTGGGCCCCACTGAAAAGAGTCCAGCCTCATCTTCCTGCCCTGCCCTTTAGATGCTGATGAGCAGTGATAAATCCTCTCAGTATTCTCTTCTCCAGGCTAAGGAGCCCCAGGTCTCTCAGCCACACACACTGTGTGGCTTATGTCTGCCAAGACATTTAGCTGGCTCTCCAGATCCAGAAGTGTTTTGAGGGGTTCCTGTGCCCATTCCTCTAAACTGGAGCCCCACATTGGGATTCTGCTCCTCCAAGCATGATAGAGCAGCAGTGGAGACCACCATAGTGATACCCCACCCAGGGCTGTGCAGGCTTGCTCACTAGCCCAAACTGAGCCCCATATAAAAGAGGAGTAGTCACCATTTAAATCCTCTTAGCCAGCAAGCTAAACTGTCTGGAAGTGAGCCTCCTCCTTGTGTCAGCCTCGCCCCCACCACCCCAGCCTGGCAACGCCAGAGACAGGAAGATGAAGCTCTTGCCAAGCTCTCCTTCCTTGCCAAGCCCACATCAACCAGGCAGTGAGCAATGCTGCTCCTCTTCAGCCATCACAGAGCAGATGAGGCCATCTTCTGCCTCACTGCCAGAGAGTTTTTCTTTCCTAAGGGCTATGAGTGACTCAAACCCTTTGGTACACTTCAGGTTCTCACTATTCCGAAAGACCATCAGGGCTGTGTGCCAGAGCCTCACCATGGATGTAGAGGAAAGCAGGGAATGTCTGACTCTGGAAATTCAGGTGCTGTCTGGACTGGCTTAACATGGAGCCTGGACATCAGTCCATGGTTCATAAAGTGGTGACTCAAAACCACCTGAGAGAAGAAAGCCTGCATTTGCACACAGTCACACACAGAGGCAGTTCTCAGCTTCCCAAGCAGTGATCTTCTTCCCTGATGCTGGCAGGGCTGGAAGGGCTCTGCCATGAGGCCAGGCTGAGAGACTCATTCCCCTTGAGTCACTGGAGGGAGATCAGCACCTTCAGGAGAGATGGGTAAGGCTGAGGGAGATGAGGTCAGCTCTGGGAAGATTCCTTCCCAGCTCCTTTAAAACTCTTCCAGGCAAAGGTTCCTCACTTTGTGCTGAGTGTAAGGTGCCTGCACTGGCAGGAGAAATCTCTCATGTGTTCCACCTCCCAAGGCACTCCCTGCACAGGAGGCACTTCCCCATCTATTGCAGGTGAGGTAGCCAGGCCCTTGAAAAGCATTTTTCCCCAGGAGAGATCTCTTCCTCTCCTTCAGGCACTACACTTGGGAAGCAGTTTCATAACCTGGCTCTGCTTCAGGCTGCCCATGTGACATTTTAACAAGCTAGATCAGGCCAGAGATTTCAAAGCTCCTGCTAGAAATCCCAAAAAAATGAAGAGCCAGATTTGTTCCTGACCATAAGGCTCCTGGCAGCCTCCACTGTGACATGCAGAGCCAGATCTTCAAATTCACCCCAGGGCTTCTCTTTCTTCATCCAAAAGGAGAATGCTGCCTCTCATCACCGAGGGATTCAGCCCAGACTCAGGCATATCCAGGGGCAACAGGCGAGTGGGGGAGGGCAAGGCAGGTGAGATGTTTGCCTGGGCAGGCAGAGAGATTTGTCATCTCTGTCACAGCCCTTGTGAAGATGGCAAAAGAGTTTTGCTCTGAGCAGAAACACTCCTCTGAGCATCCTCCCTCCCAAGGTCTGCAGGAAGATGGCAGCACCGTGGCAAAGACTCTGCTGAGCACACCCCCAGCACCCAGCCCTTTGTGGCCTCCCAAGGCTTTTAACAGCTCTCAGGACATCTCTGCCCAAGGAACATCTCCAGCTTCCCCTTGCTCTTAACTTCCAGCACACATCCTGCTGACAGCAAAGTGAAGCAGGTGTGGCATGGCAGGGCCTGCAGGACCTTCTGCTCTTGCTTGCTGAGAGGGTCTGGTGGGCTGGCTGACTCCAGAGGCTCACAAAGTACCCCTTGGCACCAAGAGGACGTCCTGCAGCAGGGCAGGGATGTTCTTCTCTCTGAATGGGATGGGGAAGAGTCAAGAACCTGTCTCAGGAAACAAAACATTGCCTTGCGAGGCTGCCCTGAAGCTGAGCTCAGGGCTGATGGGAGGCAATCAAAACTCATTCTGTTGGGGGATCTGCTGATGGATCCTGTCAGCCCCCCTCACTCAGCTGTGTCACACTGCTGTGCTGAGTGCTTTGCCTTCCCTGCCTGCCAGACCCTAAACACCAGCCTGGGCTTGAGTCTGCCATGCTCTCTGCACACAAAGGCATGGATCTGAAAGCCTACTGCTGGTTTCCAGTCCCTCCTTCCAGCTTCTGGACTCATTCTCACTTTCTGCAGCGCTGCAGCTTTCACTTCTGCACATCAGCAGCAGTTACCCAGTCTGGATACAAGCTTTGCTGAGGTCTGCTGATCATTTATCCTAAGCCCCCAGTGACCTGCCACTCACACCACTGCTATGTGTGCTGCTAAGAGGAGAGGCAAGCAGGACTCTAATGGGAACATTCCCTAATCCATCTACATGAGGCTTCCCAGCCCTGTGTTACTCAGCAGCTCAGCACTCCCTGTCGTGGGCAGCCCAATCCTCAGCACTTCCTGCACGGAGGCTGCAAGCCAGGATCACTCTCCCAGGTGGCCAAATGCCAAGAAACAGAGCGTTTGTAATGGGAGCAGAGAGGAAAAAGTGCTGCTGTCAGAAGCAATCCAGCTGCCCTTCACATCCCCCCTGCAGCAGGCGCTGCCATGGCAGAGCCAAGGTCGCAGCTGGGGATTCAGTCACAGGTAATGCCTTGCCACAAATACTTCTCTGTCCTGCTCAGCAGTGATAAAGCTCCCAGCAAAGGACAGCAGAAGACAGCCCAGTGTGAGGAGCTGTGGGTAAGCCACAGTGGCTGTGCAGCAAATGCTCCTCCCGGGGTGGACATAGGACAAAGTCACCCTCCTGCTGCTACCTCAGCACGCTGGGAGTGGAGATGGTGGTGATGTGTGAGAAGGGTTTTCAGCTGTGAATGGCTGGGATCTGGGGAGGGTGTTTGCTCCAGAAGGATCTAATGACACACACCCCACACCCTGAATCCCTCCTGCATTCAGCCCTAACCACACACATCCCACACCCTCAATCCCTCCTGCATTCAGCCCTAACCACACACACCCCACACCCTGAATCCCTCCAGCATTCAGCCTCCCCAGAGGAGTCCCTCACACCTCTCTCATGCTAGCCCTGCCCTGCAAGTCGTTTCAGAGCACAAGCCATAGGCGCCCAGTGGGCAGTGGCTGTGCAAGGCATTTGTTCTGATTCAGGGCACTTGCTCCCACCAGAGGCTGGCACTGAGCTCCTGCCTGCCCAAAGCACCCACCCAACACACCTATGGGGGAATCGTTGTTGCAGGGCAGCTCTCCAGGCTTGGACAGGCAGCTGAGGACTTTGGCTGCTGCGCAGCAGAGAGCTCTTTGGCTGGTGTCACACATCAGAGCTAATTCAGTGGAGCTTTTTCCTGTGAAGCACTCACAAAGCCAGCACTGACCAGGGACAGCCCAGCCACTGCCAAACCTGCTCTCTGCTGCTGAGCGAAGGCCTAAAAGGGCTGAATGGCATCAAGTAGAGAGAATATGGAGACCAGAACCTCAGGTGGTGTAAGGGGGCATCCCTCCAAGGAAATCAAATGACTCTTACTGATTTTAGCCCAACAAAACACCTTTAAACCTGGGCAGAGAAGATTGCATTGCTATTGATCAGATACCAGCTATCAGCAACGCAGGGGGAGATTTGTGCTTCTTGGGATGCAATAGAACAGGCTCCCAGAGCCTGCTGAGAGAAACAGCAATTTAATAAGTGTTGAAACATGCTGTCCACTGAAAGGGAATGGAATAATCGTGCAGGCTGTTGAGAAGCAGGATATGATTCCTGCAGCAGGGAGCTTTCTGTGTAAGAAGAGGATTAGCAGCTGGAGTTCGAATCTCAGCGACTGTGCTTGGGACCAGCAGCCCCTGTCTGTCACAGATCCCCCTGCAATGGAGGAGAAGTCACTCAAAGTAACATCAGGGCAGCAGCATCCACACCAATTTCCCTGATAAAGCCTTTATCCTAATCTTAATAGGAGCTGACAATTGTTGTCATCTTGAGTTAGCAGCTTTGAGCTGCAGCCCAGGCCCCGCTGAAAGGGCTGAGCTGCATCTCCTGAAGGGTTTTCTGCTGTGCTGAAAGTAGGTGCAAAACACAGGCAGCAAGCCCAGCTCATCCCACTGCTTCATCCCACTGCTTCATCCCACTGCTTCTGTGAGTCCCTGAAAGGTGGCAGAGGCTGCAGGTGAGGCCTTGCCAAGCTCACCTCATCCTGGTGCAGCTGCCCTTACAGGCAGCAGCGAGGCTTCAGGTTGCTCGTGGGGAAGAGGCATCTGGTCATGGGCACCAGGCTGTGCAAAGCTCTCCTGGGCCCTCTGGGCCTCGTCTGGCACCGAAGTAGCACCCAGCAGGGAAGACCTGAGAGAAAGACAGATCTCTGAGGTGGGGTGGTGGGTGCAGGTGCATCCATGAGGCAGAAGAAAAAGGCAGAACAGGATGGCTGCAGCCCAGCAGCTGAACCTCTCCAGGTATGCTGCTGCGAAACACTGACCAGTTGAGCTCCTCTCACCTCTGTGTTATGCAGCTATGACAGCTTCAGATATTCACAACACACATACCCATTTGTCTCAGCCTTCTTTCTGGACTGAAATTCATCTTGTTGCAGGTAGACATCTCAAAGTAGGTCATATTAATCCAAACATGGACAAATGAATCCTGCCCTGAGTGACAACTTCTGTCACGTGCAGTTCACCCTTCTCCTCTCTCTGTCCCAGAGTCTGCATGCAGCAGAACTCTTCAATTTTTCATTTGGGTTGGAGTTTTTCTTTTGGCTGCCACTTTGGCTGTTAATGGCAGGGAGCACCAGAGAAGTGTCCTGCCTGACATCAGCAGCTGACAAGAACCTCCCACTTGTACAGCAGGTGCAAACTGGAAGCTTTGATGACAAGCCTGAGGGTGCTTCTTAGAAGACTTAGAAAATCTGCTAAGCTCCACAGTCCAGCTGGAGACCACTGCTCTGCATGGCCCTGGCTCTCCCCCCCCCCCAGCTGGTGAGAGATCAGATATGCCAATGACTTAACTGAGAAGACCCAGATCAGTGTGGTCTTACTAATTCCAACCTACAGGTATTATCAAGCATCACACCAGGCCTTTTTTTTTCTCTCCAAATCCGTTCTGGAGGTGGCAAGAGGGCAGAAATTTGGAAGGCTGTGAGCTGGACCCACTGAACAAAGAGGCAATGCAACCTCCCCCTGCTGGAGGCAGGTGACATGAAGATGGACCACAGCCTTCATGGAGTCTGTGGAGGGCAGCTGGGGCAAGGCACAGGGCATCCCAAGGGTGTCCATGCCCAGAGCCCAGGGCATGAGGTCCCCTCTTGTCCTACCTGGATGTGGTTAAACAGTCAGGAGAAGGCACCAGGACCAACCTCAGCTCCCCTGGGTCACCAAGCACAGGAGGGGAATGCTCTTCCTCCAGCCCACTCAAGGCAGGTGCTGGTTTTTGCACCCAAGCTGGCAGGTAACCAGACTGCAAAGCTCCTCTCTTACCTTGTTGCGTCTCACCTTTGTGCAGGAGCGGTAAACAGGCAAGAAAGATGCAGCATTATTCCCACCTTCTTCCAAAGCCCTTTGGTGGCAAAGCTCTCCACCATGTTCTGCCCTCTTTTGAAGATTAACAGCTTAAGCCTGCAGCTCTCCAATGCTCTACCTCCCAGCCCTTCTCCTTTTTTAGGACAAGAAATGACTCTTTTTTGATTTTTCTTTTTACTGTGACTTTTGCTGTGACATTTGCAGGCACTTTGCTGCCTGTGAAAAGTGCAAAGTGTCCAGCACAGGCTGCATTGTGTTGGTGAGCAGCTCTCATGGAAAGGCTGAAACTGCCCTCACACTGTGCCTCAAAAGGCTTTGCAGGAGGGCACAGTGGGCCTGGTAAAGGGCACTTAAGAGCTTAGTGCTCTCTACCCTGTTACTGTGGCAAGGGGCAACGTCTGGCTTTGCATCATAGAGTGGTCACAAACAGTTTCAAGTCTTTCTTTCTTTCTTTCTCTGAATTGCTCCCTAAAATCATCAGTGGTGGCAGTGTAGAGGACCCAGGCAATATTGCTCCTCAGGGTTTCACAGCTGCTGCTTTCTGCAGGCATTTGCCAGCCTTTGAAGGGTGAAAGGCAACAACCCAAGGCAGGGAAATCTGTGCAGGCTGGTGACATGTCAAAGCCTTTACAACGGGCTGGCAGAGCTTGCAGCCAGGTTGACATCAGAGGGAGAAGGATGAGGAAAAAGAGAGAGGTGAGGCTGCAGAGGCAGCCCCACTGTGGCAAGTGCTCTGCTGCAGGCCTGCTGTGTTTCAGTAAGTGCAAGCAGAAGCCTGGCTGCTAAGACAGGCTGCAAGCAAGCTAAAGCAGTTGATGGAGACACATCCTTTCTTGGCAGCTCTCTGGGTGAGCCTCGGAGGGGAAACTCGATTAGCAGCGTGGTTATTAAAAGCAATGCTGCTTATCTAACCTGCTGCCACCAGAGAGCACATTTTCTACCCTGCAGCTCTTTGATGGACAGGTAGGATGATCTGAAATGAACCTGGTGCACACTAAAGGGATTTAAAGGCCTTGAGTGACCTCAGCTTGTGCCAACAGATGGGAAATGTTTACAAGGCAGGTGTGGTGCCCAAGAGGTGGGCGCAGGCTCATCGTGCCCAGCAGGGACCCACAGGCACACCTCAAGGTCTTGCCAATGAAGTCTGCAGAAGAAACAAGACACTGGCAGAATACAGAGTCAAGGCAGGGTGGCAGGGTGGGAAGGACAGAAGCTATCAGTGAGCATGGTAACACTACCCAAGGTATGATCAGTGCAGAGACTGTGATGACAAGGATGGAAAGGGCAAGCCAGTAATGTGCTCTTGGGGGCAAAGACAACCAAATCTTGGGATGTGCTACAGGCTGGGGGCAGAGTGGCTGGAGAGCAGCCAGGCAGAGAGGGACCTGGGGCTGCTTAGTCTGGAGAAGAGAAGACTGAGAGGGGATTTGATAAATGTTTATCAATCTCTGAGGGCTGGGGGTCAGGAGGGGGGGGACAGGCTCTGCTCACTGCTGCCTGGGATAGGACAAGCAGCAATGGATGGAAGCTGCAGCACAGGAGGTTCCAGCTCAACACAAGGGCAACTTCTTGTCTGGAAGGGTCCCAGAGCCCTGGCACAGACTGCCCAGAGAGGTTGTGGAGTGTCCTTGTGTGGAACCTTTGCAGGCCTGTCTGGATGTGTTCTGTGTGCACTGAGTTGGATTGTCTGGTCCTGCTCTGGCAGGGGTTGGACTGGATGAGCTCTTTGGGTCCCTTCCAACCCCTGACATCTGTGAGCTGTGCTCCTCCACCAGCTCCATGTGCAGACTGTGGATTCAGGCAAGAACTCTAAGGCCTGGGCATGGTTTCTACATCCTCCCACAGACAGTGTGCACCACTGCACAGCTCTGAGCCTGCCCTCAGCCAAAGGTTCAAGAAGGGCTGCTGGGCCCCACAGTGCCCACCCATGGTTTGGCAGAGCTGTGCTTAGCCATGCCCTGCCTGCTTGCCACGGCCATGGCAGCAATGCCAAGCAGAGCAGCACTCCTCACACCCCTCCTGGGCTATGAGGCCAATAAAAAGCAGAACCCAGGTGCACATTTTTGCAAGGCCATCCCCAGCCCTCACCAGCTGCCAGTGGTCTGCCTTCTTATTAACTGTTTGGACAACTTGGGAGAGCTTTTGAAATGCAGTTTGTCTTGCCTTCAGCTGAGCACAAGTCTGCCTGCTGGCACTCGAGGGCACAGGGATGCCTGCTGCAAGCCCATCCCCACTGGCTGGGGTTGTTACATCGAATTGGGCTGCATCTGTCACTTCTGATTAGATTGTGTTGTACTTTTTTATCTCCTTGATCTAAGCTATGATTCTTCTGGTTTTTATGTGACACTTCCTTGGCAGGAGAGCTGCTTGGATTGTACATTCAGGATGCTTCCCCGACCATAAAACACCCAGATTGCAAAGGGTATTTATGTGCACAGCTAAGTCCTGCTTTGGGTTTTCGGAGGTTGCTTTTCTGAGCTTGGGGGTTGAGTTTTTTTGTGCTGGTGCTGCTTGTGAAGAGCATCCCTGAGGCTCTTTGCATTGAGGGAGTATCAGTGGGTTACATCTAGAGCAAAGCTCCTTGTGCCAGACTTGGACAAGGATGGGGCTGTTCAGTTTCAAGAACATTATCTCCTGACCTGGTGTGAAGGCAGAGTAAATCCATGAAGCCTTTCAGGTCAGCAAAGGCTTAGAGCAGGCAAGGATCTCACTTGAGATGCTGATATCTACAGCTGATGTTGTTGGGGTCCCTTGAGTACATCGCCCCTGGTACAAAAGATGGACAAAATCAGATGGGGACTGATGTTTTGCAAGCTCTGATGTCTGCAAGACCCCTCAGTCCCACAGTGGGGCTGAGCTGGTGGTAGAAGAGAGCATCCCAGCTAATTCCCTTGCCAGCAGTCAATCTGCCTGCAAGTTTGGCTTGGGTGCAGCCAATGACCAACCAAATCCTTCTGTGTTCTGGAAAAGGCTTCATGAGCCCAGATTCACCTTCCAGAAGACTTTAGCCACTGCCCAGATCCATCTGGCCTCATGGGGTGCCCAGCTCTTAAGTGGCAGGCAAGAAACCAAGCTGAGGAAAAAGGATAAGAAAGAGCTGCTAAGCTCCTATGCCACCAGGACTTGCACCTCCAACACCACACCAGGACATGTACCACCCACACTACACCAGTTCACACACCACCCACACTACACCAGTTCACGCACCTCCAACACCACACCAGGACATGTACCACCCACACTACACCAGTTCACACACCACCCACACTACACCAGTTCACGCACCTCCAACACCACACGAGGACACACACCACCCACACTACACCAGTTCACACACCACCCACACTACACCAGTTCACGCACCTCCAACACCACACCAGGACATGTACCACCCACACTACACCAGTTCACACACCTCCAACACCACACCAGTGCCATGAAGGAACAAGCACAGACATGACCATGGCACAGGAGCCACCTCGTGGGTTGGCATCTCAAGAGGCATCCATGGGTCACATCGCCTGACTGAGGTTAGTTAAGGGAAGCTCCTGGCAGCTTTGTAAGGGGAGCCTTTGGGATCTCTGTCTTCCCAGGTGGGTCTGGATCTTGTGGGGCTGAGGGGTTTGGTTGCCTGGAGCACCCCTGAGTGACTGAGGTGGGTGGGGGCTGAAGGCTGGGCCTGGGCAGAGGGTGTCCCTGGGATGTGTTCCGCTGTCTCCAGCATCAGAAGGGACAGGTCACAATGGGGACTGGTCAGAAAGTGGCAGTGGGCAGCAGTGCCCCAGGGAATTCACAGCAGCAGTGAGTGTGAGTGCTGGGGGGCCTGGACTGGACAAGGGCTGGGGTAGACAGGCAGGTCCCTGGGGGCTGGGGGGGTCTCACCCTGCATCGAGGGACCAGGCATTCATGGGCATGCTTTGGGGGGGCATCGTGTCACTGCCACCAGGGCTGGGCACAGACCTTGTTGCCTCTCTTAGCTGCCTGCCCCTTCCCCTACCTGGTGCCAGCTTCCTGCAGCTCCTGTCCCCCCTCCACTCACTGCCAGCTCCTTCCCACCCAAACCAACTGGGCCCTTTTTGTGTCCTTGCTCCTGCAGGTGATGGTTGTCAAACTGTTCCTCGCTTTGCTCCTGCATCTTCTCATCCTGCACCCACAGGTGTTTGGGCATGACTTGGATGAGGCCAGGCTGGGCAGGATGAAGCTGCATGAGCAGCAGCTGGCCACAGCCATCAGCTGCCTGCCACAGGAGCTGTGCCACCAGAGCCTGGACACACTGCCCCTCCAGAAGAAGACCCAGAAGCAGGCCCTGGAGGCCTGGAGGGTCCTCCTTGCACTCCTCTTGCACCAGTTTTCTTTCTGGGTCGTTATTGCAATCCTGCTCCTGCCTTGCAGGTACATAAGGCATGACCCAGACTTGGACAGCAGTGATGAGGAGAGCTCTGACACAAGCTCAGGAGAGGATGAGGGCAGTGACAGTGAAGATGTTGGTGACAGGAGGCCTCTGTTCAGGCTTTCTGCAAAGGGCATCCTCTTCAAGTTGGAGAATCAGGACTGCAGGAGACAGGTGATGGAGGACCTCTGTGGCTTGAGAGCTCTTCCAAACAGCTTCATCCTAGTGCTGCAGCCAGCCACAGGGGTGGGCAATGCTTTCAGAGCTTGGAGTCCCTCAGAGGGAAGCTGTTTGCTGCCTGCCTGTGCTCCTGAAGGCTGGCACCTCGTGGGCATCTCTCCCACCTGGAGCTGGGCACCACAGGGAGGTGCTGGCATGGACTTCTGTGTGTGTGGAGCTGGAGTGCACCTGCAGGGGGGGAGCAGCTGCGCTTCCTCCACAGTGCAGAGTTGCCCCAGGGAGGGCTGGCCAAGAGCTGTGCCACTCCATATCTGTGTGCTCAGTGGGTTGCAGGAGCTCCCCCAAAATGCAGCCCAGGGAGGTGGCACAGAACCGAGCAGAGGGGACAGGGAGAAGGCAGCACTGGGTTGGCAGTGGGAATGCTCCCCCCCCC
>VWYK01038420.1:283124-319459 GCA_013399775.1 Semnornis frantzii | reverse complement strand
CCCGCCAGCAAAAGCATGCCCTGGGGGAGAGGCAGAGCCCATGCAGCTGCAGTGGCTTGTGCCAGAGCTGCCCATCACCACCCGGACAGTCACTGCCCTCACTGCTTCCCACAGGGTCCTCTCCTTCTGGAGCCTTCCTCTGCACAGAGTTGCCAGTAAAAGGCATTTGATGAGCTGCTGCTCCGTGGCTATGCTGGCACTGCCTGCTGCCTGGTCCTCTGCCACCTGGGCAGGCAGAAAAGCTGACCTGCTGGGCTCTGCTCCCACCAGCCCTGTAACTAAGGCTCCCTGACCCATCTGTGCTCCTGCCTTGGAGCAGTGGGAAGGACCTGTCCCCCTCCACAGCTCTGCACATGGCCTGTGTGCCACTGGAGCCTCCCTGTGACCTTAGGAGCTTCCTTATGACCCCACAACACTGCACTTGGGGTGACCCCAGTGACTTCTTATCACACAGAGCAGATCATAGAATCACACACTCACTCAGGTTGGCAGAGAGCTCCAAGCTCACCCAGCCCAACCTAGCACCCAGCCCTAGCCAAGCAACCAGACCATGGCACTAAGTGCCCCATCCAGGCTTTGCTACAACGCCTCCAGGCATGGGCACTCCACCACCTCCCTGGGCAGCCCATTCCAATGCCAATCACTCTTGCTGGGAAGAACTTCTTCCTAACATCTAGCCTGAACCTGCCCTGGCACAGCTTGAGGCTGTGTCCTCTTCTTCTGTCCCTGGGTGCCTGGAAGCAGAGCCCAACCCCAGCTGGCTACAACCTCCCTTCAGGGAGCTGCAGAGAGCAATGAGCTCTGCCCTGAGCCTCCTCTTGTACAGGCTGCACACCCCCAGCTCCCTCAGCCTCTCCTCACAGGGCTGTGCTCCAGCTCTCTTGAACTGAGGGGCCCAGAACTGGACACAGCCCTCAATCCCCTGGTCCTGATGTTCAGCTGCAGGAGCCCCAGCAGATGATGACTGTCTTGGTGCCATCCACACTTCATCCTGGTGCCCACCCTCACCCCACCCCACAGTCTGAGACCTGCAGAGTCCAGAGCTGGACATTCCCCTGTGCCAAACACCTGACACAGCACTAAAAGGACCTGACCTCATCTGGCTAAACCTGGTCACATCTCTGTGCCAACATCTCTCCTCATTTTCATCCATTACCAGCAGAGGCTGAAAGAGTCCTATTAAAAAGCAACTCTGTGCATGTGTGTGTGTGCTCAGAAGATAAATGTAATCACTGGCACTGATTGACTAATAAACTCCTTTCTAGAGCCTGCTGATTATTCCTGGGGAGGCAAACCCATGCTGATGAATTAGCAATGGGTTGTTAGAGTACTCCTGTGTCCTGCCTGCAGGGCTCATTTTCCTGCTGAGGTACCCTGTGTTTACCAAGCCAGAGATGTGACTCTCTTATCTTTCTCTCCTTGTTTGCAGGACAAGAATTCAAATCTTCCCCTACCACAGTGTGGTCATGGATAGGGGAATGATTGAAAGGCTGAGCTGGCTCAACAGACTGGGAAAAGAGGTTGTGTAAAGAATTGCATCTCAGCTCCAACCCAAGACACCTGCTAAATAAACCACCAGCCAAGACAGACCAACTTAGCTCCCTCTTGGGCTCTTCTCCTCATTAAGCAGATGCTGAAGATGTAGGTCAGGGATGTCAGCTGGGCTCTCGTAGTGACAGGACAAGGGGCAATGGCTTTAAGATGGAAAAGGGCAGATTTAGACTGAAGATTAGGAAGACATTCTTGACAGTGAGGATGGTGAAGCACTGGAACAGGTTGCCCAGGGAGGCTGTGGGTGCCCCCTGGCTGAAGGTGTTCAGAGCTGAGGTGGGCAGGGCCTGGAGCAGCCTGGGCTGTGGGAGGTGTCCCTGCCCATGGCAGGGGGGCTGGATCTGGACGAGCTTTAAATTCCCTTCCAACCCAAGCCAGTTTGTGATTCTGTGATTTGCTGCACTGGCAAGGAAGCATCACACCAGCAGGGTGGTCAGCTCAGGTGCCAAGGCTGATGGGAGCCCCACAGCAGAGCTGAGGGGAGTGAGAGCAGGACCCACATGTGGGTGAGCCTTTGAGAGCAAGCAAGTAAAGGTTTCCTTCTGGGAACAGCAGGCACATCCAGCTGTGCCCACCTGCTCAAGGACAGCGAGGCTGATGGGCCATAGACACCCACCCACAAGTGGACAGGACCAGGCTGACCAGGAGGACAAGGCTGGTTAGAGAAGAAGGTGAAGATTGGTTGCTCAATCTGTGGTCTCCTTGTGGAACCATGGAGAACCACAGGGCATAGCCCACAGCTGCCAAATTCCTGCTCCAACACAGGCTCGAGATGGAGTTTCTGCCTGAGGACTGAGCACCTCTGCTCCACCTCCAGCACTGAGCAAGCCAAGGGAAATCCAAACCCTTCCCATTGGAAAGATTTTCCCTGAGCCACGTCTGGCTCTGAGCTCAGCACACTGCAGCCATTTAATGGATGTTGTGGGTGAGTTACTGAAATGGTACTTTACAGAGGGCTTCTTTCCCACTCAGTAAATTATCACTCTTTGTAAGGCCCTAAATCAATGCTAAAGCTGTTCAGGCTCCTTTTGTGTCTTACCAGACTCTGTCGAAAGCTTTTCAAGCTTCATCCATCTCAATCTCAGCTCTGCCACTGCTGTAGCAATGCCTGCTTGGGCTGTGCCATGTCTGATCACCTGCCCCTATCCTCAGCCAACTGCTGCCTTGGGGTGGTGATGAGGCCCTGGGGCTCAAGTCACCTGTGGCCTGGTATGCACCTAAGTGCCAGATTCCTCCTTGGTGTTTGCCCCCAGCCCAGCCTCTCAGCACTGGGCTTGGAGAAGTGCTGAGCAAAGCAAGAGGTCAACAGAGAAGACAAATGGTAGAGAACAGGAGGTGGGGAGCAGCTCAGCAGCAGCTGGGTGGGCAGCCTCTGGTTCACTTTGCCGTTCTGGATCTCCCTGGGTTGGCTGTGTGAGGGGGGGCAGGTCCAGGATGCCTCCAGCACCCAGCCAGAGGGTGCAGCCTGCCCTCCTAGCAGTATGTGCATTTAGATGGGAACAGTTACCAACTCCAATGGCCTTTTGTCACCACACAGCTGCTGCCCACAGCTGCTGCAGGTCCCATAGGGTTGCTACACCTCAGGGCCCTGCAGTCCTTCGGTGCCTTCTTCCATTCAGCTGAATGGAAGCACTGGGTGGAGGTGCCAGGGAGCAGCCAGATTGCCCTGCAGAGCTCCTGTGTGGCCCTGAACTCAGCACCACCACCATGGCAGTGTGTTGGAGGGGGCAGGAGCACACAGATCCAGGCAGCAGTGTCAGACTCTCTGCATGCCCTGGCTGCTGGAGTCAACAGTGTAACTCTCACATGTGGCACCAGAGGCTGCAGCTCATCCAGAAGGTCACTGTGCTGAAAGGTGTAGGTCTCCCAGGGGCTACAGCTGTCAGGGGTTCAGGCAGGGCAGGCCACTAGAGGAGTGCCAGAGGCTCTCCATGGAGCTGATCTCCCTGGCACAGCAGCAGCTGTGTTCTCCTACTTACCCACTGGGATCTTTGTCAGTGACAGGGACAGAGGAATCAGTGCACCCTCAGCAGGTTTGCAGCTGGCGCCAAGCTGTGTGGCACAGGTGACTTGGTAGGGGAAAAGGATCCATCCAGAGGGACCTGGACAGGCTGCAGAGCTGTGCCCAGGTCAACCTCATGACATTCAACAAGGCCAAGTGTAAGGTCCTGCACCTGGGTAGGCACAATGCCAAGCACAGCTCCAGGCTGGGTGGGGAATGGCTGAGAGCAGCCCTGAGGAACAGGCCCTGGGGGTGTGGGGTGCTGAAAAGCTCAAGATGAGGCTGCAGTGTGAGAGCAGCCCAGACAGCAACTGTGTGCTGGGCTGCAGCAAGAGCAGTGTGGGCAGCAGGGCAAGGGAGGGGATTCTGCCCCTTGGCTCTGCTCTCCTCAGACCCCAGCTGCAGTCCTGGGTGCAGTTCTGGAGCCCCCAGCACAGGAAGGACATGGAAGTGTTGGAGCCAGTGCAGAGGAGGCCAGCAAGATGCTGAGAGGGCTGCAGCAGCTCTGCTGTGAGGACAGGCTGAGAGAGTTGGGGCTCTGCAGCCTGCAGAAGAGAAGGCTTCCAGGAGACCTTAGAGTAGCCTTCCAGGATCTGAAGGGGGCTCCAGGAAGGCTGGGGAGGGACTATTGACAAGGGCTGGGAATGGCAGGACAAGGGGAATGGGTTTGAAGTGGCAGAGGGGAGATTGAAAGTGGATGTTAGGAGGAAGTTGTTTGCAGTGAGGGTGGTGAGACACTGGCACAGGTTGCCCAGGGAGGTTGTGGAGCACAGAAGCACAGAATGGGATTGAAGATGGCAGTGATGTCACCATTGTCACCGCCGATGCTGGGGCAGGCATTGGGGAAGTCCCAGGCTGGACTCACCAGCAGATGGGAGCCAGATTCAAGAGCTGGATTCTGGAAATGGATTCAGGAATACACAGGTTGAGATTGAAGGCAGAAGGACAAAGTCCTCCTCAGACATCAGCCACTGAAGGAGAGGCTTGGCCCTGGCCCTCACCTTTCTGTTGAAGATGACATCCATGGGCTGCAATCCCTTGTTGGGCAGTTGAGGGTCACCTCTCCTGCCTGCTCCTTCCCACAGGTTCCACCTCTGCCTTCCGGCACCTCAAGGGACCCACAAGAAGTGGCAGTGCCCTTGGTGTGCCCAGGAGCAAGCCTCAGCCAGAGGCTTTCTGCACTGCAGCCCTTGGCAGGAGCTGTTCCCATCAGCTTCTGCCTGCTAGGAGCAGCTCCTGGGTGTGCAACCCTGCCCTGAGCTGCAGAGAGAGCCTCAGAGAGCAGAGCCTGAGCTGAGAAGCCAAACCCCTGAGCAGAATCAGCTCTGGTCTGGCTCAGGACACCTCAAACCCCTCTCCAGGAATGTCATCCTGCCTGGCACCCGAGGAGCCCTTCTGCACTGGTGGCTGCAGGTTCCCAATGGGGGAGGAGAGTCCATCCATGTGTGATTGGATGTCAGGTCCCTCAGTGCTGTGAGGCATCACAGTTCCACCAACAGCCAGCAGCAGAAAGCTGTTGGGCCAGTGCCAGTTCACAGCAGGGAGCTGGCCCCGGATCCAAGCATGCATTAAATCTCCGTTTGGGCGACAGGATCTTATTTAACATATGTTCCTCCTTGACACACTTTGGTTTATGTGGAAAAGGATTTACATTAGGGGCACCAGCAAGAGCAGCAGATGGATGGAAATGCCACACTCAGCAGTGGGTCTGCCCCCTGGGCTGGAGGGATCAGTACTGGTGAAGCCCCCGGGCTCAGTGGGCTCTGTATTTGGCAGACAGGGCTTGTGCAGGTTTGGGACTCAGCTGCCAGTGACCACAGGAGCCAGGTGAGACTTCCACTGCTGCTGCTAGGGCACTCAGCCTTGGCACAGAAGAGGTCCTGCCCTCCCCTGTTTGAACAGGGGCTTTGCAGGAGCTCTCCTGCCCATGACTGAAAGCCAGGGGTGGAAAGTCCACATGCTCCATCTTCATGGGTTCAGGGTGAACTTAAACCAGGGGCGCTGATTCCCAGCCCCCTACTTTTAACCTGAATGAGCCCCCCAAGAGGAGCTCTTACTTAACCTGCTAGTTCTTACTAACCCAACTGCTCCACTTGGGTTTCCCGAGGCATTTCTTTCTGTCTTTACAGGCACCAGAAACCAGCATTTTAGCCACTTGCAGGTTTCCCAAGTCCCTTCCTCACGTTGGGGTTTTGAGAACCACTCTTAGCTCAGACACTCCTTACTTGTACTTTTTATGGCAAGGACTGCAACAAACCCATTCTGGGGGGAGTTAAATTCTCAGCCCTTGCAAGGGTTAAGACTGCCTCCCCCCCGGGCGTCCTCCCAGAAGCCCATTCAAGCAGGACCTGCTGCCAGTGCCGTGGCATATTTGTATCCCAGCGTCGGCAGCCATGTGGCAGGTGATGCTTAGTCACAACCCATCAGCTCTGCTGCTGCAGGGCTGTCTCCTGCTGTTTAGCCCAGGAGCTCAGCCAGGAGTGCTGGTCCGAGGCAGGGCTGCAGCTCTGCATTTCCCACCTTGCTCAGGGTGCCATCGTTTTACTAAAGCCCAGATGAGCCTGACACCTTGGTGACAGAACAGAATTAGCCTAGCCTAGCCACACCAAAAATCAGGCTAAATTGCATTATTCCAGAGGAGCAGATGGGGATGCTAAACATTTACTCAGGGAGAGTTTTGGATGGGCACAGCCCAGTGCTGCCACAGCAGGGCACCTGCTGGCCCCCACCAGTGAGGGACAGCAGGAGCCACAGGTAGAAGCCCACCCCTGGGTGGTCAGGTTCCATTGCTAGAAATAGCTCTGTTCCTCCTCCAACACAGCAGGCAGGGAGATAGGGGGTAGAGGATCCAGGTTCATAGGGTGGAGATGCTGGGGTAGAATCACAGAATCCTTTTGGTGGGAAGAAGCCTTTCAGGTCATCCAGTCCAACCTCCTCTGACTCTGCCGAGGCTGAAGTTAAACCACAGCCCTCAGCACCACTTTCCTTGAGTCTTTTAAACCCCTCCAGGGATGGGGATTCAGCCACCTGCCAGGGCAGCCTGTTCCAGTGGGTGGGAACCTGAGCTTTCAGTGAAGAATACTCTTGCAATGTCCAACCTAAATCTGCCCTGGGGCAGCCTGTGGCCAGTTCCTCCCATCCTGTCCTCTCTTCCTTGGGAGAAGAGACCAACCCCCACCCGGCTCTGGCCTCCTCTCAGGGAGTTGTAGAGAACCAGAAGGTCTCCCCTCAGCCTCCTTTGCTCCAGACTAGGACCAGGTTTGCAGTGAGGCTATGAAGAAGGTAAAGGGTGAAAGCATGGCCCCTGGGGTACCTCTTCCCACCCACACTGCTCTGCCTTGCTGGGCTGCTGGAACCCACACCTGAGCTGACTGCTGGCCCAGCTGCACCTTCAGCTGCCACTGGCTGAAGGCAGCACAAATGCATCCTCCCTGTGAGGCACAAGTAGAGGACTACAGCAATGAGACTTCCACACAGTGTCTGCAGCTTGTGCCCAAGCCAGAGTCAGAGCACAGCCCCCAGGGATGAGCACTGCTGCCTTTCCAAGCTGTGTGGCCAAGCAAGGCAGCAGCCATGTCCTTGTCCAGATGCAGGAGCAGGGCCTCACCTTGGACCTTACCTCCCTCAGCTCCAAGCAGCAGGATCAACACAGGGCTGGAAGGTGCATAGGAGGAGCAAGCTTTAGCCTAGAGAATCACTGAGCTTTGGCAGGTGAGAATCAGGGCTTCAAGGCTCCTCTGCTCTATCATCTCCTGGCTCCTCTGCTCTATCATCTCTTGGCTTCTATCATCTCCTGGTTTCTCTGCTCTATCATCTCCTGGCTCCTCTGCCCTATCATCTCTGACTGGGGTGCAGCACAACTGCCCACATTTCTCAGGGAGGCAGCAGCAGAGAGCCAACGTCCTTAGGGGGGAGGGAGAGGAAGACAAGGAAGAAAATGGGAGACATCTCCTTCACATAGCAGCAGGCTCTGTCAGCTCCCAGCCTCAGGAGACAGAGAGGAATCTGCAGGTCTCAGCAGAGCCAAAACCTAGGGAAGGAGCTAGGTCAGGAGGTGGAAGTCCTCCTGCAGACTTTTTCCTCAAGGCATAGCTGAACTCATTGTGCCCATGTTCAGCACAGCCCAAGCAAGGTCTGACCCAAATCAGAGCTTTGTTTGAGCACTGCTGAGCTTTAGCAGCCTGAGAGAGCCAAAGCCCTTGCCAGAGCTTGGTTGCTGCCTCAGAGTCATCTTGCAGTTGGCTCCAGGGATGAGCAGAGGGACGTCCATGCTGACATGAGACCTGTGTCTGTCCCTGGGCACCAACTGGGCCACAGCTTGGATCTTTCTCATGGCACTTTCCTGAATGCTTTCCAAATGGTCCCTATGCTTTTGAATCAAGGCCTTGATATTCATCTCCTCATGCCAGCTTTGAAGCAGGATGGCAGATCTCACCCTCTGGATGCTCTCTTCTTACATGTCCAGAGGTCCCTCGAGACTTGTCAGCTCCATCCCTCCTCTGAAACACCATCAGCAGAAGCCTCTGTAAAACTAAGGAAGGCAGAAAACCCAGGGCAGCTTCTAGAAATGCAAACCCAAGCCCAGACTGGAGTAGATTGGAAGCAGAAATGCAAGGAGTGGTTAAGAGACAGCTGGGGAGAAAGCAATGAAGAGGACAATGACAGCAAGAGATGTGGATGTGAAGGGAAAGGAACAACTTTGGTGTGCTGGGAACAGCAGTGGTGTAGCTGCAAAGAGACCCCCGAGAGAGCAAACAGATGATGCTGGGTGGGAGGAGAGGGGAGGAAGGAGCATCAGAGACAAAAACATAGCAAAGAGACAGAGCTGGGGAAAGAGAGCAAAGGAGGCAGAGAGAACACAAAGCAGTTATTAATTAGAGGAGGAAAGAGAAGCAATGTGCAGCAAATTGCAGAGAGCATTGGCAATTAGCAGCCAGGGAGCCATTCCCTCCTGCACACAACAGGCACCAGATAACAGCATCCACCCAGGGTGCTCTGCTCAAGTGTTGCTGGAGGGCAAGGAGCAGACCAGCAGGGCAGTTGTGCTGGCACTGCCTGGCAAAGGCAGGCTACATTTGTCAGGAGAGGGAACAGCTGGCCAGGGTAGGGGGAGACACAGAGAGCCTGGGAAAATGTGGGTGGCAAAGGCTTTCAGAAAAGCCTTCCTGAATCATCTGCAGGATGCAGGCACATGAGACACACTCCAGATCACCCTGCAGCTGATGCTGGGTGCCCTTAGATCCATCCTGACATCTACAGTGCACTAGTGCAGGTTAGGTGGGGTCCTGCTGGAAAGCAGCTCTGCAGAGAACAGCTTGGGAGTCCTGGTGGGCAATAACTTCACCATGAGCCAGAAATGTGCCCTCCTGGCCAAGAAAACCAATGGGATCCTGGGGGGTGCTAGGAAAAATGTGGCCAAGGAGAGTGAGGCCAAGGGAGGTTCTCCTCCCCCTCCGCTCTCTCCTAGTCAGGCCACAGCTGGAGTCCTGGGTCCAGTTCTGGGATCATCAGTTCAAGAGAAAGAGAGAACCACTGGAGAGAGCCCAGCAGAGGCTGCAAAGCTGCTGAGGGGCCTGGAGCAGCTCTGTGAGGAGCAAAGGCTGAGAGCCCTGGGGCTGAGAGCCTGCAGAAGAGCAGCCCCAGAGGGCAGCTGAGCAGTGCTCAGCAAGAGCTGAGGGACAGACTGGATGGGGTCAGACTCTTCTCCCAGGTAAGAAGTGAAAGGATGAGAGGAAATGGCCTCAGGTTGTGCCAGGGGAAGTTTAGGCTGGGCATCAGGAATGACTTCTTCACTGAAGGAGTCGATGCTGCCCAGGGAGGTGGTGGAAACATTGTCCTGGGAAGTGTTCATGGAATGTTCAAAGGTGGCTCTGAGGGACCTGGCTGAGTTGTGGGCTTGGAAGTGTTAGGCTAAGGTTGGACTCAATGGTCCTGGAGGTCTTTTCCAACCTTCATGATTCTCTGACTCTATGAAATGGAGAAAGGGGAAAGGAGCAGACACAGGATCTGGGATTGGGAAGCTCCAAGCAGAATTAGTTGGTCCTGCTCTGCAGGGGGTTGGGCTCCAAGATCTCCAGAGGTCTTTTCCAGCTCCTGTGATCCTGTGATTCCAGACCCAGGGAGGAAAAGCTCAGTGTAATTTGGGAGAGCAGTGCTCCTCTGTCATTGCTTAGCCTCATGCTGGGAGTTAATGAAACACCCAAGGAAACTCTCACGTTTCACATCCCAGCATTGTGCCTTCTGCTTTCAAACAAACCAACCCCACACACACACAACTTTCCAACACTTGGAAAGGAGAAGAGCTCCATCCAAGCGAGGCTGAGGCAGCACAGCTGATTTGGCTCCTACATTCCTTGGCAGAAACCCAGGGCTTCCCATTCCACATTTCATCTCACTTTTGTATCAGTATTATTTTGGGAGGAGGGGAGAGAGTGTTTGGGAACCAGAGCTGCCTCAGCCACTCCATACTGCTGAGAAGTCCCAGAACCACTGAAGGACTGAGGCTGGAACAGACCTCTGAGCTCTCCCAGTGCAGCCTGGGACCCAACAGCACCACTCTGACCAGACCATGGCACCAAGTGCCACAGCCAAGCTTTCCTTAAACACCTGCAGGGATGGAGACTCCAGCACCTCCCTGGACAGTCCATCCCAGTGTCTAATTCCCCTTTCCATCAGGAAGTGCTTCCTAACATCCAACTCAACCCTCCCCTGGCACAGCTTCAGGCCATGCCCTCTGCTCTTGTCACAAGTTGCCTGGGAGCAGAGCCTGACCCCCACCCTACTGCAACTCCCTTTTAGGTAGCTGCAGAGTGTGCCAAGGTCCCCCCTGAGGCTCCTTCTCTCCAAGCTTGGCTCCTTCAGCCTCTCCTCATCAGCCTTCCCCTCCCTGATTCCCTCTGCAGCAGCACACTGGCATGGAGGCAGCCTCCTTCACTGGAGGTTTGAGCATGCCCATGGTGCCTGTGTCAGGCAGCTGCTTGCCATGCCCTGCTCTGCCCTCTGCTCTTGCTGCTTTTCCCCAGCTCCTCTCAGAGGTGCCAGCCACGTTTCAGCTCAACAGGTCACCCAGGAACACTGGATTCTTGTTTTGGCTGGGTGTAGGTGTCTGTCACTGCCTGCCTGCAGCTGTAATTACAGTGGCATGATGCAGCTCTCCTTAGCTGCTGCAGGGAGGGGCAGACAGCAGAGGTGACCCTCAACAGACCAGCAAGGGACTGCAGCCCATGGGGTCATATTCAGCAGAAAGCTGAGCCCAGTGCCCAAGGAGGACTCTCTTTGTTCTGCCTTTGATCCCAGCCTGTGTGTTCCTGAATCCAGCTCCAGAATCCAGCCCTCGAATCTGGGTCCCACCTGCTGCTGAGTCCAGTCTCGGACTCCCCATGCCCTGCCCCAGCATCAGTGGTGGCAGTGGTGGCATCAGTGCCCTCAGGGGCTGGGTATTGGTTTGTCTCTATTCATCTCTGTTTCATTTGCTCATTCTCATTTCCATCCCAGCTGGTTTAGTTTCTTTCCCACCCCATCAGCCTCTCTGCCTTACTCCGTTTCTCTCCCCTCTGGGAAGCCAGAGGGGTTCATGGAGAGCTTCTGCCTCTCCTCTAGCAGCTGGCCCAGCCCTAACCCTTGACCGCAGCACANTTCTGCCTTTGATCCCAGCCTGTGTGTTCCTGAATCCAGCTCCAGAATCCAGCCCTCGAATCTGGGTCCCACCTGCTGCTGAGTCCAGTCTCGGACTCCCCATGCCCTGCCCCAGCATCAGTGGTGGCAGTGGTGGCATCAGTGCCCTCAGGGGCTGGGTATTGGTTTGTCTCTATTCATCTCTGTTTCATTTGCTCATTCTCATTTCCATCCCAGCTGGTTTAGTTTCTTTCCCACCCCATCAGCCTCTCTGCCTTACTCCGTTTCTCTCCCCTCTGGGAAGCCAGAGGGGTTCATGGAGAGCTTCTGCCTCTCCTCTAGCAGCTGGCCCAGCCCTAACCCTTGACAGCAGCACATGCCAGATGTGCTCTCCTGCCCTCTGCCCCCAGCCCTGCCAAAGACCCCAGCTCTGCCTCCAGAGCTACAGCAGCAGCAGAGCTGTTGGTTCTCATTCTCATTCCAGTTCAGTCCCACATCCTGAAGCAGCAAAGCCACACGGAGGCACTGATAGTGGATTTCATACAGAGTAATCACAACACAATAATATCCTCCCCAGTAACCATCCCGGCAGAGCCCGGGAGGTGTTGACATTATTTGCATCTTTATTGTTCCTGAGCAGCAGAGCAGTGACGCTGCTGTGTTTTGACTAAGCAGACCCAGAGAGATGTTTTGTTGCTTCCTTGAGTGTGGAAAGATTAAACCCAATTACACAGCCCCTCCATCTCCCCCCAACCCTGTTCACACGGATCCTGCCTCTGCTGGACTTGCAGCAGCACCCTGGCAGGTATTTAGGGTGGGCACCCATGGAGACCATTGTCTGCCCCCAAGGAAGATGCCCCTGCCAGGGCTACAGGGGCCTCACAGCCCCAGTGCCATCCCCACTAACTCCTCATGCCAGCATGAGCAGGCTGCAGCCTGCCTGCTTTCAAAGAGAGCTGTGGGCCTCATGGCATCACCCTCTGTGCTGCCCCAGAGGAAGGGCATGGGGCTAGTACACAGCACTGCAGGAGCAGCACCGTGGGAGGACCAGAAAAAAACACCTCAGGTTGCACCGTGGGAGGCTTAGGTTGGGCATGAGGAACAATTTCTTTCCCACCAGGGCTGTCAAAGCCTGGGGCAGGCTGCCCAGGGCAGTGGTGGAATCACCATCCCTGCAGAGATTTCAAAGCCATGGGGACAGGGAGCTGAGGCTGGCGAGTTGGCAGCAGCTGCACTCCATGATCTCAAAGAGCTCTTCCAGCCTGAATGATTCCATGATTCCAAGGCCCTTCTGGGGCTCCAGGCACCACCTCCTTGTGGAGATCACAGGTGGGCCTGCAGCATGGCTGCATCTGCAGCAGCCCATGAAGGACATGACAAAAACAAGTGCAGCGCTAATCCCCCAGCCAAAGAGGATGAGTGTCCAGTGCCAGATCTGCTGCCTTCCAGCCCAGAGAGGACCAGAGTCCAGCAGACTCCCTGGCAGACCAGAGCCCTCCCTCTAGAGCTGCAGGAGCCTTAAAAAGCAGAGCCCACAGCTCCTGCCCCCTGCTTTCTTCCTGTGCACGTCCTCAGGCAACCCAAACCTTTGCAGTTCCTCTGCCAGGGAGAAAATGACAATGTCACTTTGGCTGTCAGGCTGCTGGCTTGGCAGGACCAAGCAGCCAGAGGGGGGGAAGGAGGAAGAGCAGGGGGAGCAGGGAGGGTGAGGGTGAAGGAAATGAAGAGGGAGGTGAGCAAAGGTTTGTGCAGTAAAGTGGGCAGCAGCTGCTGCTGCACAATCCAAGTGGCAAGAGGTCAGCAGGGAGGATGGATTCTGCCTCTGGCATTCCCACCTGCAGGGAAGGAGAAACTCTTGGTCGAGGGTCTGGAGGAGAAAGCTAAAGTCCAGGTGGTGAGGCTGGCTGAAGGCAGCTCACATTAGCCAAGGAGAGATGGCACCAGGCCTTCTCCAGTTCCTAGGACTCACACCCACCCTCTGCCACCCTGCAAGCTGCTTGGGTGGGCACTGGGCAGGGAATCCACACACGGCCTAAGGCTGCAATACGGTAGGAGGGATGGATTTGATAGAGCCAACCTGGGCTCAGGAAACTCCCAGCCAGCAGGGCACCTCCCCACCTTTCTCTAGCCCTCCAAGGTGGGCATTTACTCACAAGCGAGTCGCACCCCCAGCTCCAGAGGACATGGGCACACAGACCATGCCAAGGGCTGCTGCAAGCAGGGCTGGTGCCTCACTATGCCACCCTGGCACAGCCTGGAGCCTGGCAGTGCAGATGACCTCCTGTGCTAACCTGCTCCTCCAGCTCTGCTGATGCCTTCCCTGAAGGACCCTCCCCACAGTCCTCAGGAGCTTCCTCCCCACCAGCTGCAGCTCCTCAGCCTCAGTGGGTGGAGGCTACCAGACCCAGTGTGCAAACTGCACTGTCCCACTCACACAGCTTGGGTCTGCCTTGCTCTGGGGCAGGCAGAGCACAGCTCCCTTTCCTTACCACCTCCCAGGTGATTTATTTAAGCTCCTGTCACCCCACTAGGGAAGGAGCTTTGCTAAGGCTTAATGTATGGCAACAGCTGCTCCTTTTTCCACAGCGAAAAACCTCCTCCCACAGTCTGCCCCAAAAGTTTCTCTCCATCCCTCTCTCTGTGTCCTCCAAAGGAGTTCAGCCTACAGATTCCCCAAGATGCCCCTAAAAAAGTAGGTTCAGCTGGGAAGCCTTCATAGGTTTGCCCTTTAGTTGTCTTTTATTAAAAGAGGGAGATTGGGACTGGGAGCAGGAAGAGATCTTTTACACTGAGGGTGGTGAGAGCCTGGCCCAGGTTGCCCAGAGAGGTGGTGGATGCCTCATCCCTGGAACCATTGCAGTCAGGTTGCCTGGGGCTGTGAGCAGCCTGCTCTAGCTGTGATGGCCCTGCTGGCTGCAGGGGGTTGGCTTGGATGAGCTTTATAGAGTCCCTTTAAGTACCGAAGCCCTGGAGCCTGCTCCCCTGCAGGCTGAACACCCCCAACTCTCCCAGCCTGGCCCCACAGCAGAGCCCTTCAGCCCTGCCAGCATTGCTGTGGCTCCACTCCAACAGGTCCCTGTCTGTGCTGTGCTGAGGACTCCCGAGCTGGCCCCAGGACTGCAGGGCGGGGCTCAGCAGAGGGGCAGAATCTCCTCCCTGCCCCTGCTGGCACATGGATGAGAAAATCCTCCCCTGTTGAAACAGGGCTGGGCTGGCAGCCTGGCAGCATCTCTGCACCTCTAGCTGGCATCGTGGCCGGTGGTGATGGGACTGGGGAGGTGGTGAGCAGAGCTCTGCCATTAAGTGATTGAACCAAAGCAAAACACTCTTTGGGACCTGTCTGAAAGGTAACCCTTTGCAATTCTTCCCTGGCACATGGCTTGCACAAACCCAGCCCATTCTGTCTGCTGGGGAGCTTCTTTCCATGTGAAATAAAAGGTTCTGTGGTTTCAGCTGAAGTGGAGCAAGCGAAATGTTGCCTCAAACAGAGACACCAAACTGCTCAGGGGGTAGGGAAACAGCAAATTGAAGCTTTTCCCTTTCAAAATTGTCTGGCTTGGTTGTTTCAACCCAAACAACAAACCAAGTTTGATATAAAACCACAGCATGTTGCAGGTGACCTGAGAGTGTATTTTTCAGAGTAAAAAGCTCCAGGTGAAAATGTTTTCCTGGCTCCAGCAACAATGGAGTCATGAGCAGAATTAGGATTTAAAGCTTGAGCCACAGGGTTTAATCCACTCCCCCCCTCACCCAAGACCCTGCCAAATCTGCTTTCAACACGACCAGAGTGGAGGAGGAAGGAGGTGGGGGGGAGGTGTGCAGAGAAATCTGCAGGGGAAATAGAAGAGCAACCTTAGAAGGCTCCTCTGGCATCCACTTAACTTGAAAATGAGAAAGAAAGCAGCCTAAGACCAGGACAATTAGATCCTGAGCATCACAGACCTTCCCCAAAATGAAAGGCAGCAGGGGGAATTAATGGGCATAAATGCAACCCAGTAATTAATTGATAAATGGCATTAGAGTTTCTAAAGAGGAGAACTCCAACGTGACTTAATCTTCCCAAGGGCAGGAGGCAACCGCTGCCTGCTTTCACCTTGCAGATAAGGACAGAGCAGGGATCTGCTGCTCCCCAGCCCAGCAGGGCTCTGGAAGCTGAAGGCAAGAAGGGAAAGGAGAAAGTGCCATGTGGTAGGAGGAACTGCACAGGGGCTGCTATTGACTGAGCTGCCCAAGCCAGAAGAGAGCACTCTGCAACTCTTCATCATCAAACAGTTCACAGAACTGTCAATTATTCATCACTAATTCCTCCTGTAAGGGTGAGAGCAGAGAGGGGAGTGAAACAGGAGCAGGAATCAAGTGAGTCCTGCTGCAAAGGCAAAGGGATTAGACCTTGCAGGGAAGATGGAGACCCAGGGACTGCTCCACAGCTTCCGGCACAATCCTCCTTCATCTTCCTCACACTGCAACCTGGGGCCACTTCTGTTTGCTGCAGCTGCAACTTCCCAGCCAGCATCTCCAGCAAAGCCAAAGCCCAGCCCTGGGCTCTTCATCTTACTCCTCCCACAGAAAGGTCTCCTCTGTGCCCCACCCCAGCCAAGATAGCCAGGCCAATGCCCCCCACAGCTATCCTGCAGGGTCTACCATCTCCCCAGGGTCCAAGCCAAGCAGCTCTGCCACCACAGGTGCCCAGCAGTTCAGCAAAGGCTTTTTTCAAGGCTAGATAAGCCTGATAATTGAGACACTTCCCTCCTGCCCTGCCAGACACTGAACATTAACAGCCACAGTGAATGCCCAGGCAGGACTGACTGATGGGAACACATAAATTCCAGTGTCCAATGTGGGTGTCTGCCCTCCTGCCACAGCCAGCAGGGAGCAGAGGCTCAGCTCACTTACCTGAAGTTAAGCAGCTTGTGCCAGCTGAGATGCCCAAAGGTGTGCAGGACATCAGCATTCTGGGAAGGGCTTTGTTGTGACAGGGCAAGAGGGAATGGACTGGAGCTTGAGGGGGGCAGACTTAGACTGGAGATTAGGAAGAAATTCATGACAGTGAGGGCGGCGAGACACTGGAGCAGGCTGCCCAGGGAGGCTGCTCCCTGAAGGGGTTCAAGGCCAAGTTGGATGAGCAGTTCTGGCTGACCTCTTCCAAACGAATTTTTGTTTGGAATCCTTAAAATCTAAACAGATTTTATGATTCTGTGGCTATTTGTCAATGAAAGGAGCCTTGCAAGGGTGCCAATATTTTCTTGTCCACCATTTACTCACCTGGCCACAGGTGTAACTGGCTTCTCCAAGGGCAAGTGGACATTGGCACCAGGGACTCCTCATCTGGACATCTAAAGGTACCTCTCAGACCATCCCTGCACTGCTGTTGGCTGAGGTGTCCCAAGGACTCTTTTCTTGTATCTTCATCCTTTCTCTGCTGACCATGCCCAGAAGCAGAAGAGCCAAACATGGACCATCCTTGGTTGAAGAGAGCCAGAGAGATGAAATCTGTTCCTTCTGAGTCCCAAAAGCTGTGTCTGTACTTGTGAACTGACCACTGGGCTGAGCCACAGCTGCCCAGTTGTGAGTCCTCCCTGGCAGGTCTGGCCTGGGCTTGGAGCACTTTGTGACTCTTGCTGGGCTCAGCCACTGCTGTAGCACAGGAATCAACCCCAGCAGGCAGCTTGCTGAGGGCCACTTTGTTTTGAAGCTGGGAGAATTTACTAACACAGCTGAAGGCTGTTCTGTGCCATTGGCCTTGGGACCCTCCAAGCACAGTATAATCCACGAGCAGCCATGGGCACAGCTCCTGCATGTGCCCTGCACAGAGGCCTCACTCTCAGCAGGGGCTGCAGACTTCTTCATTTGGTTTTATGCAAACTCAGTGAAGAGATCATCTCTTTGTGACCACAATGTCACCGGACAGCCATTTCTTTTAAGCACCTTTCGGCACCAAGGTGCCAGCAACGGCACTAAGCAGCCCTGTCCCTGCTGAGTGTCCCACCAGTGTTTCCTGCCTCAGGTGGGCAGGCTGGGGAGCAGCATCCTGCCCTTCAGCACTTTGCTGCAGGCAAGCACAGTGGAAGCCTGTGCCTTCCAACCCCCAGCATCCTGTGATCCTGTGATCCTGAGTGGGTGAGAGCAAACTGAACCACTCTGGGCACTGTCAGCCCCATCCAGTTCCTGGCTAGCCACGACTGTCCCCTGCAGACATCTCATAGCACAGCAGCAGTGGCGCACTGTGTAAAGCAGGCCAGGAGAGAGTTTTGAGCTGTGCTTCTCAAAGCAGTGGTTCCATTTGTCTCTGCTAATTAGGCCAGAGCAACTCCTCCTTCATTTCTGCATCTCATCTGCTGACAAGAGCAAGGCAGCTGGATTTCATGCCCTGCATCTGAAGCCACACTCTGTTCTCTCCACCCCATTTCTACATTCTTCAGCTTCCTAGTTTCATTTCTTTGGAGTGGTTTGGGTTGATTATCCCAGAGGAGACTGCAAACAGACCAGACAGGTTGCATGTGCTCTCCAACATCCACTTAGAGCCCTGCCTCCACCTACTGCTCTCCTTAGAATCACAGGATTGATTTGCTTGGAAAGGATGTTTCAGATCAAGTCCAGCCCTTACCCCAGCACTGCCGGCTCCCCACTAAGCCACAGCCCTCAGCACCACATCCACACAGCTTTGAAGTCTCTCCAGGGATGGGGACTCCACCACAGCCCTGGGCAGCCTGGGCCAGGGCTTGACAACTCTTTCAGAGAAGAAATTTTTCCTCATGCCTAACCTGAACCTTCCTCAGCACAACTTGAGGCTGTTTACTCTTTTCCTATTGCTTGTTCCTTGGGAGAAGTGAGTGACACCCACCCTGCCCCAGCCACGGGGCAGCACAAGCAGTGTTTTTGCATCAAGAGGTCCCAGCTCAGCTCCAGATGCTGCCCAAACTTGCAGTGCTCTCTTCATTTGGTTCTCCAAGCAAGGATTCTTCAACACAGGAAAAGACTCAAACCTGGAGAGGGTCCAAAGGAGGCCACAAAAATGATCTGAGGGTTGGAAGCCTTCTGCTATGAGGCCAGGCTGAGAGAGTTGGGATTGTTCAGCCTGGAGAAGAGAAGGCTCCAGGGAGACTTTCTGGGAGCCTTTCAGTGCTTAAAGGGGACAATCAGCAATCTGGGGCCAGACTTTTTATCAGGGCCTGTTGTGACAGGACAAGAGGTGATGATTTGAAACTCAAAGAGGGAGATTTAGACTGAAAAGGAGGAAGAAATGCCCGTGGTGAGACCCCAGGCCAGGCTGCACAGAGAGGTGGTAGGTGTCCCATCCCTGGAGCCATTCCAGGTCAGGGTTTTGGGGCTCTGAGCAGCCTGCTCTGGTTGTGACATCCCTGCTGGCTGCAGGGGGTTGGGCTGGGTGACCTTTAAAGGCCCCTTCCGACCCAAAATATCCTCTGATTCTGTTATTTAAAACAGAAAGGAAAGTTGGAGGAGGGAGAACTGCCTCCTGCTTTGACACTGCTGGCACTGAAGTGCCATCTCTGAGCTGCCTTTTTACTTCACAGAGCTGGGACTTGAAAGACTTCACTTCTTTAAGAACTGCTTGGAAATTAGAGAGACAAGAGACCAGCTCCAGGCAACACTTCAGTGGCAGCGCTCAACAGGACCTCAGCCTTCAGCACGTGTGTCTGTACAATAGGATCCATTTATTCCTCTCCTCCTCCCCAAGCAGGCAGAAGTTTTGCTGCACTGGATTCGACCCAAGCTGTGCTTTACACCTTGGTGTTTGATGGGACCATTCTTGGCTCCAAGGAGAGGAGCCCCAGCCCTGAGTGGCAGGAAGGAGTGGAAGGAGAGCAGTGCCTGCTGCCAGAGACAAAGTAAGAGGAAAGCAGAAGCCTGGAAGATGATGAATGGTTCAAGCTCCTCTGCTGCAGGAGCCTCTCCAACTGCTTCGCTGCTGCCTTTGCTTTTTCCTTTGTTTTGGCTTTTTTCCCCTCTGGCTCTGTGCTTACCTCTGCCTGCCTGCAGCTCTGTGTGCCCATCAGTGTGCTGCCTGCTGCCTGCAGCTCTGTGTGCCCATCAGTGTGCTGCCTGCTGCCTGCCTGCAGCTCTGTGTGCCCATCAGTGTGCTGCCTGCCTGCAGCTCTGTGTGCCCATCGGAGTGCTGCCTGCTGCCTGTCTGCAGCCGTGGGGCCCCAGCTCAGGTGGCCATCCCCTCCCTCTCTCCCGCCTCGGGATGAAGCACGAACTGAGAACAACGACAAGATGGGTTTGTGGGTTTGCATTTTACACCAGCAGTGTCACCTCCTGCTGCAGCCCGGAGGGCACAGCCTGCCTGGTGTCAGGACACCCACAGCAAGCTCAGTGTGGACTTGGTGCACCTCCAGCCGCAGCCTCCAGGGAGCCAGAGAGGACATTTCTTGTCCCGGGGTGACTTCCCCAGTATGTTTCTGTAAAGCCCCTGGGTTCTGAGGCTCACTGGCAGACACTCCATTTCTAGGGACTCTCCTCTGCCCCCCTATTGCTTGGCCCTTCCTCCACATCTCCCTTCACCCTTTGGAAACTGCTGCAGAGCCCAAGCAGGTCAGAAGCCCATGGACTGGCCTCCTGTACCCCAG
Source organism: Semnornis frantzii (assembly GCA_013399775.1). Taxonomy (NCBI): domain Eukaryota; kingdom Metazoa; phylum Chordata; class Aves; order Piciformes; family Ramphastidae; genus Semnornis; species Semnornis frantzii. The sequence continues at coordinate 299,704 of VWYK01038420.1, read as the reverse complement.
GGCAGGACAGGACATGGCTGAAGGACTGATGGATCCTTTTCACAAACTGAGGGGAAAGGAGGTGTGGAGACAGAGACAAGAACTTGCCCAAGGGCAAGGAGATCTTGCCAGCTTCAGCACAAATGTGCACCTGAAGGCATCACCCAAACCACCAGAGAAGCACCAACCTGAGCCTCTCAGCCTCAGCCCTCGCTCAGGAGCTGGCTGGAGGTGAAGCTTCAGCACATATCTCTGTGATCAGAGTCCCAGGCTCTCTTTTCCCTGACTGGAGGGAAGCAGCAAGGTCCAACTTCCCAGCACATGCAGCATTCTGTGGACACTTCTGTGGCAAGACTAATGTCAAAAATGCAGATGGGCTAAAGCAGGTTCCAGCACTCAGTGTCCTCACTCTGGTGCTGGGCTCCCAAGTGCACACAAGACAGACGTGGCTGTGAGTTGGCCTAAGCAGCAGCAGAGCTGAGACAAGCACCATGAAACTGCAAGGGGGTGAAGGAAGGAGTGGTCTGATCCTCTCCCCCACACCCACTCCTCCAAGCTTTGGGGAGACTCAGACAAGTTTAAGCAGCAGCTGGGACCAGGATGCACATCTTAGAGCCACAGGTTTCGGTGCAGTGGCTGAGACAGGACCACCACAGAACCCTTCCCTCTGCCCAGGCACTGTCTGAGCAAGGCTGAGGGCCAGCAAGCTGCCTCTGGTGCTCAAGACACAGCAGGGTGAAGGGCTGCTGCTGCTGCTGCTCCAGCCTGCAGTGACAGCTCTGCTTCGGTGGACTCGAAGCTCAGATGCCTCCATCAGAGGCACCTGGCAGCTCCGTGCCCAGCCGCCGCTTTTAATGGCATTGCAGGTGATGGGGCAGAGGAGGAAGGGCAAGGAGAAAGGCTGCACTTGAAGACCTGGTCCATGTGGCAGCAGCAGAGCCAAGGCAGAGCAGAGGATTCCGTGGTCGCCTGCTGCCACCTAGTGCCAGCTGCACATCCCAGAGCGCTCCCTGGCTTGGTGAGCTGACCTAGTGCCCAAGCCATGCCCATCTCTGCACACTCCAGAGCACTCCCTGGCTTGGTGAGCTGACCTAGTGCCCAAGCCCTGCCCATCTCTGCACACCCCAGAGCACTCCCTGGTTTGGTGAGTTGACCTAGTGCCCAAGCCATGCCCATCTCTGCACACCCCAGAGCACTCCCTGGCTTGGTGAGCCGACCTAGTGCCCAAGCCATGCCCATCTCTGCAGCAGTTCACATAACCTGTCCTCTGGAGGTCATCTAAGTAGCATCTCAGGAGGTTCCTTCCAACATAAATGATTGACATTGTGATTTTGTGACTTACCAGAGTATGAGAAGCTGCTGGATGCTACATCCCACCTGGATATCCACCAACCAATGAAAAGAGGGAGGCAGAAGAGATGCTCCAGGGGATGTGTGTGACCGAAGGCTTGGAAACAAAGTCTGACGGTCAGAGATTGTGGCCTTGACTACCATCTGCAATTAGCAGCCTAGTCCCTAACACTGGGGGATAACAGAACACCAGAACAGCTTCCTGAGGAGTGTCCCTGAGGCTACACCATGAACAACCTCCACGTTGGTTGGACACAGCTCAAAGGCTCTGTCCTAGTTTGGATGGAATCTGCACTGGGGCAGCTGAGAGGTTGCACACTGTTGGACCAAACGATCCCAGGCTTAAAGGCTAACAGAAGGAGCTCCGTGGTGTTGGCACTGGTGGGAGACCCTGGGACTTTGGTGCCTGAAGGCTCAGGGAGCCTCTGAGCCAGAAAAGAGGCAGAGGAGGCAGAGGACTGTACAAAGCCTTTGTTTTCAGTTCAGAACCTGCCCGAGCTGCATGAGGGTCACAGCAGTGGCACCGTGCAGAGCTGTGCAGGTCAACAGCACCTTGCATCTGAGGATTGTAAAGCCCTTTCAAGACACGAGTTTGTTAAACCTCACAACACCCCTGTGAGGTAGGTATGGCCCCCCCTGCTTTACTGAGGGGGGCACTGAGGCACAGAGGAATGCAATGGCTTGGCCAAGGCAACGGACAAGCCAATGACACAGGCAGGAGGTTTTCCTGCTCTTGATCCCAGCTTGTGGCTCCTTCCCTCTTTGGACAGCAGAGTGTTAGCAGCTCACAGAGCTTCTGCAGGGAACATGCAATGCTTATGGAGGGCTCCCAAGCCCCTTGAAAGCACCCTGGTAACCAGCTGCCACCAGCACTTTGGACATGACATCGTTTCCCAAAGGCTTCTCCTTCCAGGTGCAGCCCCAGGATTGTCACTGCTTTGCCTTATGTAGTCAAGTAGGAGGCCAGGAGGAGCCTGACAGCTTGGATCCTTCATGGAAACATCCCAGCACTGTGTGGCACAGTCCAAACTGGAAACCATTTATCTCTCATGGCAGATGTCTCCCACAGAGACAAGAGCCAGCATTGAACTCTGGTGGTGGGGTCTCACCAGGCCTGCAGGAGAAGGAGGAGGTAGCTAGAAGGATATTACATGGCTGTCACTGCCATTGTCAGTGTTGGATGTTCTCCTGACTCCAAGTCACCCCAGCCCGTGTGCAATGTCAAGAGGAAGGTAGAACTGGGGGGATAAATTGGCAAGGAAATTATGCCAGAACCTGTGCTGGAGTCTCCAGGGTGGTAACCCCAGCACCAGCCCACCCCAGTGCTCAGCAATGTCATAGTACCCTTCTCCTCCCCCACACTGCAGTTTCTGTGCTGAATGCATCTTTCTGTCTTATAAAAATAGTCCTCTGGTATCAAAAGACAAATAAAACAAGAGAGGAATAAAAGACTCCTGCAGCCAGCAGCAGTGCAAATCAGGAGAGCCAGCTCAGGAAGGATGGGCTTAAGGTGTCCTTGGTTTGTCACTTCTTCAAGGGGAAGGAGGTCGATTGGACTTTGATGGTTGGTACTGGCCTAAGGCAAGAAAAAAAGAGAGGTCACAGCTGATTCAAGTGCAGAGACCACCTGCACCACAACCACCCTTCCACAGCTCAGAGGGGACAGACCAGTCACTAGCCCTGAGACCAGAGGGCACCAGCGCCTGCCATGGCCACCCATGCCATGTCCCCTCTCAAATGCAACCCCGAGTGGTATCCCTGTGCCCTGCTGTGGGTGCCCCTGCTCTAGCAGAGCAGTTGGATTAGATGATCTCCAGAGGTGCCTCCCGACCCCCACCATGCCAGCATTCTGCAGTTCTGAGGTGGTTGCCTTTGAGGCATCCTCAAAAGCTGGTTAGGATGCAGTCTGCCAGAGCCTGTGGTGGCACTGGGCAGCCACAAGCAGTGAGAATTGTGAGCACCATGTCCCCAGAAGGGTGATTGCCCTCAGCTCCCCCAGAGCAGCCAGGGTGCTCCATGCACTACCAAGAGACATCCCCAAATCAGCCAAACCTCCTGAGGGTCCCACAGTCCATCCTGGGAAGTAAGAAATCTCTCCTCTCATCCATCTGAGGAACACAAAAGCTCCCCGGCCCTATCTTACCATGCTGGTGGTGTCAAGTGACTAACCCAGACCAGACCATGGGCACACCTGCTCCCTGGCACAAGTCTGGCCAGCCAATGCTTTCACATGGGCACCATTTCAAGAGAGGCTGCCCAGGGACTGCTCCTGGTGGGCAGCAAGGACAAACCTAGGCCATCTGGGGAGGGAGCTGAGTTTGGCTGCTGGCATGTGCCAAATCTTTCTCTTTAGAGGCCACAGCACAGGCCTGGCTTTAGCTACTGGGAGAGATGAGTTACAGGGATTGAGCTGTGCTGAGAAACTCAGGGGCATGTTCAGCCTCTTCATGGTGGCAACTACAAAGGTGTAAGAACCTAAAGCTGTAATTAGCAGAACAGATATGGGGATGAGGACCAGCTTCAGACCACCATGGTGCCTTCTCTCCACAGCTGGGCACAGTCCACAGGCCAGATTGGCAGGACTGGATGGAAGCAGCTTGCCTTGAGGTTCCACTGGGCTGCTTCCAGAGGAGTCAGTAACACAGCAAGAGCTGAAAGCAGCAGCGAGACTGCCAGGGACTTGGACTGAACCTCTGGGCTCCAAACTGGGCAGCCCATGTCCTCCATTCCCTTGGACACAGGTGCCCAAGCCCTGCAATTGTTTGGCTGCCCAGAAGGTCTACATCCTGCTCATCTAAGAGCCCCTGGGAAGGGGACACTCAGTCCTGCCTCCTGGATCTCAGCCCAGGGCCCCACTAAAGGCCATGCCCTCATGAGTGCCATCCAGCACGGCCCTGCATGGTGCCTGGGACTCACCTTTGAGGTGGCATCGGTCTGGAGGGAGGAAAGATGAAACAGAGCATCAGTGTCCACCCCTCCACTCCATCCCTGCAGCTCACTGAGAGCTCCCTCTGATCTAGGGGCACGGGGCCACATGTACCCACCAAAGGGTGGCATTTCCTTTAACCTCTAAGGACCTTACAAGACCCAAAGTCCCAGCTCTGGTCACCACTGGCCAATCTTGGCCACATCCCACGGGGTCCTGCCAGGTGGAGGCATGGCTGCAGACCCCAGACCCCCCCAGGGACCTGGCTCACCTGGGCAGGCCTTTCTCCTGCATGGGCGCAAGGTCATTGATGTATGTAGGGTCCCCACCTGGACAAACTCTTTGGCTGTGGTTGTTCCCCAGCCAGCAGCATTTGGGACATCTGATCTCCTTCTGCACCCTGCTGCTTCCCCCATACCCAAGATCCCTGAACCCTGCAAGCCAATTACTTCAGAGCTGGTGAGTTTCAAACTTCTCTGTGGCTCCAGCAGCAGGTACAGACCCACAGAGCACTGCTCCTGCTGCTCCTGACAGGCACACAGCAGCCACAGCAGGAGGAGCAGCAGAGGCCAGTGAAGACCACAACAAGCAGAGCAGGGCACACCACAGAGATGTTTGCAATGTCCCACCCGAATGTGACCCACAAGTCCCCACACTCTGCCCACCTGCAGGACCCCAGGAGCGGTAAGAGACAGCTCAGCTCCTCTCTCCACTTACTTTGACGGCCTCGTGGGGGGGCTCAGGGCACTAGGACTTGATGCCTTGAAGTTGGTAGGAGGGACCATGACCAGCAAGGTCTGTCCGTGTGCGGGAGGCAGCTCTTTGGCCAGGAGAGGGCTCCCAGGAAGCGGGCGGCGGGGAGGCTGCTGCCTTGGGACACTCTGGGATCAGAGAGCAGACAGGGAGAGACAGCATCCTGAGAGCATCGTCCTGAGAGGAACATCAGTCACCTCCTGCCGACCTCTCTGCCCTGCTGCAGAGCCGAGGGCTTCAAAACGCGCAGCACTAACACCCACACTGCCCTAGCACCTTACTATCTAATGAGCTGCTGGCACCACCGAGACAGATTCAACCCTTAGGAGAGTGACAGTTCCTCAGCAGTGCCCAGCCCAGAGGATCCACAGGCAGCCAGGACCCAGGGGATGTGTCTGGGTGTGGGAGGAAAGCCCAGAGCAAAGCTCACCAGTGGGGTCCTCACGGGGCTGCAGGGAAGAGGTTTCTTCGGAGGCGGCAGCTTGGCTCGGCAGGTGCCCATTTTGGTGGGGACCAGGGGAGATTTGCTGACTGGTGGAGGAGGCCTGGCAGGCCTGGGGTCTCTTGGCCGTGGAGGGATGGAGTGGGGAGCAGGGCGCAGAGGGTGGACCACGTTGACAGGCTGGAAGCCAGGCTGGGGGGCGCAGGACTTGGGGGGGAACACAGCCTGCGCCGCCTGCAGGGATGAGAGAAGCAGAAGCATGCAGTAAATGTTAGGGGCTGAAAAGAAGATGTCCCCTCCAGGTCTGGGTGCCAGGCAGCCACGGGAGGAGCTCTGGGCATTTATTCCACTTTCTAGGCCCTACCATCCCCCCCCCAAAGGCTGACCACATTTGCTCCTCACTAACCCTGTGAGGGCACACAGGGGTGGGAACAGTGCTGGGTTCAGGAGACCTGGACCAGCTCTGGATGCCAGCAGCCCAAATTGCAGAGACACCCACAAGTATTAAGTCCCAAGGGAGGGAAAGCAAACCTGGGAGGTGAGTTACTGCTTACCTTACTGGTGTGGCTGGGGGTGGAAATGTTCCTCAAGGTGAAAGCAGCTTTGGAATGGGCACCAGCAGACTTTCGACTGATGGTTTTGTTCCTGCCCAGGACCACAAAGGTAAATGAGAGAGGGCAAAAAGACAGCAACTGCTTCAGCAACAGCTGCTTCACAGCACACTGCACACCAGGGCCTGCCTCTGCCAACAGCCTGCTAACAACCAGTCTTGCAGTGCTGGCTGAGCAGGGAGGACTGGCTGCAGGTAATGAGGGTAAGGAAGGAGGTGGTTTGGGTCTGGGTTGGCTTTTTGTTAAACTCAGATTGTTGCAGGGGTCTGAAATAATGAGAAAATTGCAGGGACAATACTGAGAATATCCAAAGTCAGCACTACTTTAGAGCCCTTCCAGCTCTTGCAGCCTGCTGGAGCAGATGACAAGAGAGCCACCTTCATCTATCACTTCAGCTGTCCTGTCCAACTGGCCATACCTGTACTCTGCTCAGGGGATTGCTGAGAGCCTTAGATTGCCCCAGGAGGGAGCTCTTCATATCTCAGCCATTTGAAACAGATCCTGTGCAGCACCAGCTGCCCCACAACTGTTCTACCAGCCTGGATGCTGCCAGTGGCAAGAAAACAAGATGCCAGGGTTTCACTGGGTCCTCCAGAGAGCAGGGCTCTAGGAAGCATCACCCACCTGTATGTCTCCTGGCTCCTCCTCCTTATCTCCTTTATCCATTTATTCAGCAGTGAGTTCTCCCGCTGGTACCAAAAGTAGATCAGCATCATCAGGGCCGGGAGGAAGAAGAGGAAGATGACTAGAAGGGTTATGAAGATGGCTTCATGTTCTGGGAGGGAAAGCACAAAGATGAGTGCCGGGCTTGGAGAGCCAGCAGCCACTGCCTGCAGTGCCAGCTGCCCACTCCCAGTCACCCAGGCTGGAGACACAGCTGCTGGTGCCAGCTCCAGAGGCAGAGCAGTACCACGCAGTGACCTCAGGTTAAAACGGGTGCCCAGCAAGCAACCAGATGTGGCCACAGGCTCTAAGTTTGCCTGAATGGACCCAACCCAGAACATCTGGGAGAAGAGCTGTCAGCAGCTGTATCTCCCCATCTCCCCCTCTGCTGGCATGGCTCCAGCCCCAGCAGCATCCTGAGGCACAAGACAAGCAGTCAAGACTCACTGTTGTGCTGCACAGGACCACTGTCCACGCTGCCACCCAGGCCTGGCTTCTCACAGTAGGGAGGTGCCCAGCCAGCATCACAGTGGCAGTTCTTGTTGCTGTTGCAGACCTGCAGGGAGAGAAGGAAGGCTGAGCCCTCAAGGGATGTATGGCAATGATGGTATGCACTGTGGGGATGAGAGCAGCCAGGCAATGGCAGGAGCCCAGGTTAAAGGAGCTCAGGCCCTGCCAGGATTCATCCCTTGGACATCAGCTGGGTTGTGTCCCTGTGACCTTCCCATCTAGCACTGCAGTCACAGAACCATGGAATTGTTAGGGGTGGAAGGGACCTTGAAAGCTCATCTAGTCCAACCTCCTGCAGCCAGCAGGGACATCTGCAGCTAGAGCAGGTCACTCACAGCCCCAAACAACCTGATGCTGAGCACTTCCAATATGAGGCATCTGCAGTTTCTCTGGGTAACCTGGGCCAGTCTCATCACCCTCAGCATGCAACATTTCTTCCTTCTCTCCAGTCTAAATCTCCCTCTTTCAGTTTATATCCATCACCTTCTCATCCTGTCACAACTGGCCCTGTAAAAAGTCTGCCCCCAGCTTTCTCATCAGCCCATTTAAGCACTTCAGGGCCACCAGAAGGTCTCCCTGGAGCCTTCACTTCTCCAGGCTCAACACCCTCCACTCTCTCAGCCTGGCCTCCCAGCAGAGCCCTTCCAGCCCTGCCAGCATTGCTGTGCCCTCCTCTGGCCCTGCTCAAACAGGTTCCCGTCTGTGCTGAGGACTCCAGAGCTTGCCTGATGCCATTAATACTTCTAGGCCAGAAGTTTGTTAAACTTGGGATCTTGCCATCAAAGCAAAGTGTGGCTGTTGCCTCATCTGACAGAGTTCTGCATCCTGCAGAGGCCAAAGCCTTGTGGCCTCTAAGCTTTGGATCAGAGTGGTTCCTTCTGCTCACTGAACCACTGCCCTGCCTTGTTGCAGTCTCAGCTGTGTTTCTGACTCTTTCCCTGCTCTCAGAGGAAACAGGCACCTGCTCTGAGCAATAAACACTCTCCAGTTCAAACTGGACCCTGATCCAAATTTTACAGCTGGTCCTTACATCACAAATGATCTTATTGCTCTGACTGGGGAATGGGTACAGAGCAACCTCAGCTCAGGCTCGCCCAGAGTTGATGCATCAGTGAGGTATGAAAAGCAGGTGCCCACTGTGTTGCAAGGCTCATCCCCACAGGAGACACTTGGCTTTTGCTTAAGAACCTGTGCTCATCTTGAGAGCTTCCTCTGGGGCTCAGGGAGTAACTCACCCCGTGGCCATTGCACTGGGAAACACACTTCTCCAGCTCAAAGAGGGAGGCGTTCTGGCAGCGGCGGTCCTTGCAAACCTGAGAGAGAGCCAAGAAGCTGAGGTTGGAGAGACAGGGGCAGGAACTGTGATCTTCTGGCTTCACAGATCCTGGAATCATGGTCTGCTTTGGGTTGGAAGAGCATCTAGTTCAAGTCCCCTGCAGCAGCAGGGGTATCTGCAACTAGAGCAAGCTGCTCACAGCCTCAAACTATGAGGAAATGCTCAAAATTAAAATGCCAAATGGCAAAGGCCACATCTCCACAGCCAGCTGCTGCCCTTCCAGCCCTCTCTGAAACGCTTGGAGATGGAGACTGACCCTCTGTATAAGACCCAGAGACACGGAGGCTGCCAAGGAGACTCGTGCTCAGTTAGCAGCACCTGTTGGGATCTGTAACCTCCATTCCTAGCACAGTTTTCTCCTAGGAAACCTCAGCCATCAAGTTCTGGGGCATGCAATTCGTGTTGAGATTGCTGCACTGCACATCAAATCACTGAAGAAGCATGGAGGCCAGAGAGAGGAACATGGTGGCCTACCCACAAGCATCTGGTGATGTCTAGAAACCTCCCAGCTGAGATGTCAGCAGGGCAACGTCTGCAAGTGCAGAAGAAAGGAGCCCTCAGGGTCTGGCTGTAACGCAGACAAGAACCACTGTGCACACTGGAGCTGGGACAAGAGCCAGGGAGATGCTCTCCAGTAGAAGGCTGTATCCCCAGGAGGAGGTACTCACCATCCCATCTCCACACTTGGTCCCTGTCATCACCAGCCCAGGGTCAGAGAGGTCTTCCTCATCATCCTTGGCCGTGTACATGTAGGCGCCTCGGCACTTCACCTCGCGCCCATTGAAACGGATGGTGGTGTCGATGGAGACAGTGTTGGTCCCTTGAGGCTTCTTAGCTGAGCTCTGGCACTGGATCTTGCCACACATAGCATCCCTGGCAGCAGGGCATGGCCAAGGTGAGAGAAGGAGGTGCTGGTCCTGGCTGCCCCACCAGCCCTGTCCCGCTGCCTGCTGGCTGAGCTTCCCCTGCCTTTACGGCTGTGTGAGACTGTGATGGGAGAGGCTCAGCAGGCTCAGACAGGACTTAGCTAAGTCATGGACAGGGCAGGGAAATGCTGGAGGGAACAGGCAGGGGAAGGACCTCTAACACCTCTGGTGTGAATGCTGGAGAGCAGATGCCCCCTGCACAGCATCTCCTGCTGATGCTGTCTTTGATTTTCCATTCACAGGCACAGTGGCACACACAGCAACCATGGGCACCGAGCCCAGAAACTGGCCAGAGGAGCGACCCCAGGAGGCTGAGGTAAGACCCTGCCAGTCCCCTCACAGGGGTGGGCAGTGTGGGGCTGTGGGCGGGGGAGGATGAGATGGAGCACCCATGGGTGCCAGTGCTGCACCCACCTCTTGTCACACTTCACGTAGCGGCCCTGGCTGTCCTTGCCACAGTTGCCATAGGTGTTGCCAGCCATGTTCACGTCTTGGAAGCAGGCATCCGGGGCTGGCCAGGCACCTGCAGAGCAGCAGGAAGGCTCCCTGTGGGATGGGCCTCCACAGCCCCCAGCCCTGAATGGGGGCCAGCACATTCCCTCCAGCCACTCTGCTCCAGCCCCACGGGAAAGGACCACAGACACAGTGCTGAGCCCTGAAGAGGGTCCTGCTGTGGACAGGGGTGGCAAGGAGGCTGGCAGGACTCACCTGGCCCCCAGAGCTGCACACACTGCTGGTGATGGGTCATGCACATGCCGTTGTTGCAGTAAGCCTCGCCGTAGGCACAGGAGGAGCCATCCAGCAGGTACACATTGGCTGGGCAGTAGGGTGAGGCACCCGTGCAGTACTCTGGAAGGTCACAGGATCCTGCTGCTTCCCTGCAGACTGTCCCAGCCACCTTTAGCTGTCACGGGAGGGGTGAGAAACATCAGCTCGGAGTTAGGGAATGGTTTGGTTGGATAAGACCTCTAAGGTCATCAAGTCCAATCATTAACCCAGCACTGCCAGGTCATCACTAGAGTGTGGTGAAGGCCATACCTTCCTGCTCAGCCCATGGGCAGGAGGCTGGGCATGGTGAGGGGCACCGTGAGGAGCTTACCTTGCAGCTCTGGCAGCAGTCACCATGGGCACATTGTGCCCCCACCTTCAGCGTGCAGTTCTGTGCATTGCAGCATGGGTTGGTGCACTCCTGCATGGGGGGAAGGCATCAGCACAGTCAGTGAACTGGCCCAGGTTGCTCAGAGAGGTCATAGATACTCCATGCTTGGAACCATTCCAGGTCAGACTGCCTGGGGCTTGCAGCAGTCTGCTCTGGTTACAGATGTAACTGCTGGCTGCAGGGATATTGGACTGGATGACTTTTAAAGGTCCCTCCCATCCCAAACCATTCTATGATTCCATTGCTTCCCCCAGCCCATCACAGCACTGCTCTTCTCTCTTTGGCAGTGGGAAACTGAGGCACTGGAAGGGATGAAGAAGAGCTGAGAAACCTCAGGCAAAGTCAAGAAGAAAGCCAGGCCCAGGTTAAGTGGATTTAGGAAGGTGGGACAGGGAAGAGCCCTTGAGCTGAAGCTCCTGTGGTTACCAGTAAACACCTTCTCCTTGGGGAGAGCCCTCTCCACGTGCTCCACACCTTGCCAGCCAACAGCTGAGCTGGAAGCCTCTGCTGGAACCCAAGGCAGCACTCAGCACTGTACCTCCAGCTCCCCGCAGTCACAGTCCTCTCCTTCCTCCAGGAAGCCGTTGCCGCACTTCCGTCCCACCACCAGGTCCTTGGTGTCAGGCAGGTTGAACAGACACATGCCACCTCCTTTCTGGAAGTAGTTCTCCAGCTGCCTCTTGCTGCAGGAGCTGAACACGCGAGGGAAGGGATGTCTGTGCAGGGGGCAGATGGAGAAGGGTTGGAACCAGGGGGGATGAGGAGAAGGCGGAAAACCACAGCGAGGGCTGGCAAACTGGCACAAACCCTGCCGAGGCCAGAAGCCAGATGAGCACCAGACTAACGACCAGGGGACACCACACTGAGTCCAAATACCTTCCCAGATGGAAGGAAGTGGAGGACAGAGCTGCTGTGCACCACCCCCAGAGCTTCAGCCCTCCAGCAAGAAACCTGCCGGGGACTTGGAAGCTCCCTGGTGTGAACCTCAAAGCCAAGCCTGCAGCCTCTGCCAGCTGTGTGCTGGTGTAGATGTCACCTCTGTGGCTCAGCCTTCTGCAAGGGGGACACCACAGAGCCTCACCGTCCTAACCACAGGGCAGGGACCATATCTGCAGGGCCCATCTGCTCAGGATGTCTGCCACATGCCTGCCTGTTAGCACTGAACCACTGACGGGAAATACCCTCTGGGGGCTATCTAAATACTGCTGAGGCTGAGACAGAGAAAAATTCCCTAAAAATAGGGAAAAGAAACATCAAAAAATACCCAACCAAACAGAAACCCCCCTCACCCTCATACTAAATCATTAAAGAAGTGTAGGAAAGAAACACCCAAAGCCCTTCATATTAAAGCACTCAGAAGGCCTAAGCAAATCAAAGCCTAGAACATCTCAGGTCATTTCTGTTCCTGCATGAGCTGGAGCAAACAGTGATTTTAGACAGCTCTGAGTGTGGTTCTGCTGGACTTTTGCACCAGTTCGTGGTTTTTTGTGTGATGCATAAAGGAGGAGGAAGCAGGGTGTAAAAGCTGTGCATCTCTCTCTGCTGCAGTGCTGCTTTCACTTCCTCCTCTTGGTGAAACAAACAAATGTCTGCTGTCATCTTAGCACATCTCATTCCTGAGATGACAGAGGCCTCTTTCTTAAAGCAATTTCAAAGTCTGGGGGAAATCTCTTGAGCTGTGGGGAAAGCTCTAAGTCCACACAAGTGATGGGAGGGTGAGCAAATAAATATACTCAGCAAGCTGGTACAGAGATGTGTAACTAGGGAGAGAGAGGCTGCAGATAACCAGAAGTGTGGGTTCTGGAACATGGCCAAAGAGCAATGAAACTGGTGAAAGGCCTTCAAAACAAGCCCTGTGAGGAGCAGCTGAGGGAACTGGGTTGGTTCAGTCTCCACAACAGAAGGCTGAAAGGAGACCACACCCTTGTACAACTGCCTGAAAGGGGGCTGCAGCCAGGTGGAGGTTGGCCTCTTCACATGCAACAGGTGACAGGACAAGAGGAAACAGCCCCAGGCTGTGCCAGGGGAGGTTCAGGTGGGATATTAGGCAAAGTGTCCTCACAGAAAGGGTTCTCAGGCATTGGAACAGGCTGTGCAGGGAGGTGGGGGAGTCCCCATGCCTGGAGGTGTCCAGAAGACACATGGCTGTGGTGCTGAGGGACATGGTTTAGTGGCAGTAGCTTAGTAGTAGTGGAGGGATTGTGAGCTCCAGGTGGGCAGGACCCCTTCCCCTCACCCCAGCCCACCCAGCTGCAAACAGCATCCCCGGGAAGGGCTGATTCAGAGCCACCCCCACTTACCCAGTGGCTGCTGCCATGACACAGCCTCCCTGCTCCGGGGTGGCCTCCACACAGCAGCCTGCACTGTCGTGGCTCATGCCGAAATTGTGGCCGATCTCATGGGCCATGGTGGCAGCAGCTCCCACGGGCTGCTCCGAGTGGTCCTGCAGGAGGTGGGGATGTGTCAGCACAGCAGCCAGGAGGGCAGGGAGGGGAGATCCCACAGCAGGGAATGGCACTGGGGTGATGGAGGGACCACAGCATCCCTGGGATTGCAACTGGATCCCACGGGAGGCACACGGAGAGGCATGGAAGAGGGCAGAAGCAGGGTTTGGTCTCCAGAAAGTCCTGCATGGACTGTTGGGAAGCTCTCACACTGATGCCAGCTTCATGGTTTAGTGGTGGACTCCACTATGCTGGGTTAGCAGTTGGACTCAAAGGTCCTAAAGGTCCCTTTCAACCTAAACAATTCTATGATGCTATGAAAATCTGGGGCCTTGGGAAGCAGATGCCAAAACTCAGAAAGCTTGGTGCCCTGTGCCACCTATGGACCACAGGCCACCAGGCCACCATCACTCTATCAGGAGCAGGGTACGAGTTACCTGGGGTGGAGGGGACCCTGCAAAAGCAGAGAGCACAAGCAAGGGCTCTCATTATGAGGGGCAGAGAAAACAAAGGAGCTCCTGATGCTGCTGCTAGCTGTGAGGTGGGGGTGTCCATGGGGCAGGAGACATTCAAACCAGCCCTTTCTCACCCTCTGTAGTGCTTGGCCAATATCTGTGAGGCGTAAGGGTCTACCAGCATCATTGTTTGCTCTCAGACTACATCTAAAGACCAACCCCAGATGCCTGGACCTCCAAACCCATGAAGAACCCCAGCAAGCTGGGCTGACAGTGGGAGAAGCACTGGAGTAACCCATGCCCTTCTCACCACGCTGACACCTCCGGAGTTGTCCGTGCTGCACATCCCCTCCAGCGGGGCCATGCCGATGGTTGTCCCCCTGAACGTCTTCCCCCTGCCCACAAAGGAGGAGGGAGGGACAGTCAGCACCCCAGGGATGCTCTGGAGACTTTGCTCCAAGCTGGCAGCTCCCTGCTCTGATGTCCCCAGGTCCATTGGGTGCTCACGTCAGCAGCTGGGCGTTGTCGTGCTTCTTGCGTGCCCTCAGTGCCTTCTTCCACTGCAGGAAGGCCCAGAGCGTGGCGTTGGCGTCGCTGCTCACAACACACTGGTCCCGCTCCGTCCACACCTCCAGCCCAATCAGGGCCACCTTGATATTCAGTGACCTGTAAAACTGCAGACACACACATGGGCACGAGAGCCACACAGGGGGGCACGATGCCACCCATCAGCTGACAACGCCCAAACGTGCCCCTCCTCCTGTCCACGACCCCAGGACTGATCTCTGTTGCCACAGCAGGACAACAGCCAGCACAGGCTTTGCTGCTGCAGCTCATCTGTTGGGTGGGAAGGCATCTGCCACCCCATGTTCACACCTGACATGTAAGCTCCTAGCCCTAGTGACATGAGGTCCATGCTCAGGTGTTTTCATACGCACTGGGAATGATGGAGGTGGTCACAAGCATCAGCAGCTCCTTCTCATTACCTTGTCCACGTAGTTTGCGATCTCCACAATGCGCTGCTTGGTGTGGCCTAGGTTCAGGTTCTGGTTCCTGTACTGCAGACAGATGGAGATGGGGAAGCATCACCAGAGAAGGGAGACAGGTCCAGAATTTTCAGCAGAGGACACAGTTTCTGCCCCCCACAGCACTCACCAGTGTGTGATCAGCAACGATGAAGAGCTCCATATACTTCATGGTCCTCCAGGCGTCTCTCTTTGCCTGCAAGACAGACAACAAGGTTCAGAGAAGCAAAGGACAGAGCAGGGCAGCCCATGGGTCAGGGCATCTCAAGCTCTTCAAACACTGCAGGGCTGCTCAGCCAGAACAGTCAAGAGGAGAAACTGAGGCACGGGAGAGAAGGGAGAACTGAGTGGCTACAGTGCAATTCCTAAAGTCACTGCACACCATGTCCACACCACAGGTTCCTGCTTTGAGGTCTCCTGGCCAAACTCAGACCAGGCAAGCTGACCTTAGTGTGACTTTCCAGTACTGAAAGGGCTGATACGAGAGCGGGGGACTTCTTAGCAGGGGCTGTTGTGACAGGACAAGGGGTGATGGTTTGAAACTAAAAGAGGGAGATTAAGACTGGAGAGAAGGAAGAAATATTTTACACTGGGGGTGGTGAGGCACACTGGTCAAGGTTGCCCAGAGAGGTGGCAAATGCCTCATCCCTGGATCCATTCCAGGTCAGGTTGGATGAGGCTCTAAGCAACCTGCTCAAGTTGCAGATGTCCCTTCTGGCTGTGGGGAGCTTGGACTGGATGACCTTTAAAGGTCTCTTCCAACCCAAACCAATCTGTGATTCTATGACCACAAAGAACTTTCACATCCCACCTGCCCACACGGCCCTGCCCAGATGCCAGGGCGAGAGGCACCCAGCACAAGCCGCAGGCATTAGCAGGGATGCAGTCAGCCCAGCTCCCTGCCCTCTGCTCCTCCACAGGCAGAGGGCTCCCGGCTGGCCTTACCCGGTGGTGCACTGGCTGGAAGAGCTGAGCGATGTCAGCGATGGTGCTCCCAAAGCCGTCTCCGTGCCCGCAGGTCCCGCCCCGGACGGGCAGGTGCTCTGCTCGGTGGATGATGTGGCCTGACTCAGGCATCCCCAAGGGCTTCAGGTAGTAGCTGTTGTTGCTGCTCAGCACTATCAGTCCCCTGGCAATGGAGAACAGCCCTCGTGGCTCCTTGTGGTGCTTTCACTCCAGCTTCCCAGTCCCTGCTGAGTCACTCAAACTCACTGCACCTCAGCTTGCTCCTTACCCAGGGTGGGGGCAGACAAGAGGTGGGTACCTCTGTCAGTCCAGCCCTGGGAGCTAACACACCCTTAGCATTCAAACCTCTCTGCCAGTCAGGCTGTGGGATGGCAACTGGTGCTTCAACAGGGCAAAGCATTTCAGGGGTACCCTCTGTGGGGTCTTGCCTCCTCCAGAGATGGATTCCTCGAAGGCAGCTTGTGCTGCCAGCAAAATCATAGAATCATAGATTCTGTGGATTCAGGGAAATGGCCTTTCCCTTCTCTGCCCATCCCTGCGGTTGGGTGAAGGGTGGGAGAAAGGGAATGATGGACAACTCAGCCCAGTGAAGCACCTAGAGCTGGCCTTGCAGGACCACAGGTTCTACTACAGGAGGAGGTCCTTCCAGAGAGGAATGGGGTAAGTGGGTCCATCCCTCTCTTCGTCAGCCCCACAAGCCCCCCTGACCCTGCACATCATACCGCATTCCTGAGCAGGTGCTGAGGACAACCCAGGAGCCACCATAGCCCTTAACGTGCCCGTGGTAGTAGCAGTGGTCCTGGAGAGAGTGATGGAGAGCTCCATGAGAAAGCAGCCCGCGGCAACAAACTGCAGGTGCTCAAGCCACAGCCCAGCCCCGGCCGCGTTCCCCAGGCAGGGAAGCGGTGTCGGGGAGCGGGAGGGATGGGTCCGGGAGGCTGCCGGCTCCCGCGGTTCAGCCAGGGACACGGAGAGCCCCGCGGCTGGCTCGGCGGCGCCTTGGAAAGCTGACAAGCGGACGGTGGAGGCCCGGAG
>VWYK01038420.1:270189-283085 GCA_013399775.1 Semnornis frantzii | reverse complement strand
GGGGGGGGGGGGGCGGGGGGCGGGGGGGGGCGGCCGGAGCCCGGCGCTGCTGTGTTTATTTCCCGAGGTGCTGTCCGCAGGCCAAGAGACACAGCAGCGGCGTGCGGCCGCGGTCCTGCCGCCGCAGGCGCCGGGGATGCTGCCAGCCACAACACCGCCGCTCGGTGCGGCTCTGCCCTCACCCCGGCTGCCGAGGGACCCCAAGAGACGGAGGGGAACCCACCGTGTGGTTGGGGGACACCGTCACGGGCTGCCCGTTCGCGCTGTAGTGGGTCTCGGTGTAGCCCGGTGCCAACAGCCTGTGGAAAGAGCAGAAGAGAAAAGGGTGAGGACCCGGAGCTGCTCTGTGTGCACAGGGGCACGCAGAGCCTCCGTGCCCGGCCCTTGGCAGCCATGCAGGGCTGAGCTGTCCCAGTGGTTCCCCTTTGCAGTCCCTCCGTAGAGCTTCCAGTAGAGCAGGAGCTGGCAGCGTGGCCATCACCATGGCCATCACCATGGCCATCACCATGACAGAGGAGCTGGCAGCGTGGCCTGGTGTTTTTGTCCTCCACCAGCAGAGAGGAGCTGGCCCCTGGCCGATGTGGATGTGCACTGCAGTCCATCCTGCTTTAAGGTCCTGCAGGTCTGGGACGGGGACCAGCACAGCAGGAGCCCAGCTGCACCCTCACCCACCCCTGGGCTCTGGGGCCATCTCACTGCCACAGAGGATGAGCAGCCAGACAGGGCGACAGCTTCTCCTTAGGGACCAAACCCTCCTTGGGGCTACCAAAGTCCCCAGAGGAAATCACCTCACTGGGAGAAGATGGGATCAAGCCCGCACTTGGGGTCCAGCCAAGGATGCGTGGGCAGATGCCAGTGTGATGGACACCCCACCACAAGCCTGCAGGTTCTGTGGGGATGGCAGGTCCTCGGGGGGACAGTTTGCATGCAGTGTGCATGCCACCCACAGCAACACAAAGCAAGGTTGGCATTACCCCTGCTGGCAGTCTGACCCTGGATGTGGAGTTTGGCCTCATTCCAGATGTTCTGTCCTACAGCAGAGGAAACCAAACCCAGCAGCCGGTCCCAGAATAGTCCTCCCACCTCCTGCTTTCTATTTTGCAACCAGTTTGGCCCCAAAACTGGCACTGTGGGCACTGTGGGCACGTTCCTGCCTTCCCAGTCTGCCTGTGAGTGGGTGCCTGACACCAGTAATTCCAGTTACAGCAGAGAAAGGAGACAGGAACTCTACCTGGTTCCTGGAAAAGGACCTGCGGGCAGGCTGGCAAGACAAGTGTCCAGCCAGCACGGAAGCAGATGGGCAGCTGCCCATGCTGGATGAGGACAGGCTGGCAGAGGACATTGGAGAGGCAAAAGTCTCAATGCCATCCATGCCTGAGGAATGGAGGAACTGAGAAGTTTGTGCCAATTCCCCAGCTATAGCCACCGGGAGTGTTCTTCGCTCCTCCTGGCCACACTCATCCCTTTAGCATGGCACAGTGGTACCAAGGCAGAATTAGGGTCATGGGAAGAGAGACAAACATCTCCAGAACTCATGGACCAGCTAGAAACAAGGCTAAGCTTTCAACCCCCATTGTCTGCCCTGCTTTGCCACAAGGCCACCTAGCCCTAGGAGGGACCCAAACCCATAAAGGGACAAATGCCACAAGGTCTCAGGGAGAGGGACAGGGGGAGCAGGGCAGGAGATGGTTGCTCTCCTTGCTCCAGCCTTGGCACAAGAGGATGCCAGGCTGGGTGAGTGTCACAGGGGAGCAGATGTTGCTGGCACCTGCATTCAAACCAAATCAAAGAAGCCCAGAAAGAGGCTACATGGCAGGGTAACCCAGAAATGGTGCCAGGTTGCCAACCCCAGGAATGGACCAGCAGAAGAGTAGCAGAGGTTTCCAAATTACTGCCAACAGTCAGCATTGCCTACCAGGATCCTAAGGGCCTTGAGGACTTCTAAAGACCTCACAGGGTCAGCCCTACTGGCAGGTTAGCAGCCCAAGAGTCCCCATCCCACTGATCCTCTGCCTGGCACTTCTCACACCCTAAGCACCCCACACCACCTTCACCTGTGCTGTGGCCTGCACCATGGCATCACAGCATGGGCATGAGCAGCCCCAGCTGCAGCAGCAGCAGCCAGCAGGAAGCCACAGTGGGCCATCCCTTCCCCTGTGGGCAGCCACTCAACCCCCCCTTCCCCAGTCCCAGCACTTACTGGTTCCTCTCTAGCACCAGGACAAGCTCCCTGCCCTCAGCCATCACTGCCACCTTTGCCCGGGCAGGCGCCGGCACCTGCAGAGGAAGCAGAGGAGGGATGGGGTTAGAAAGGACAGCCTGGGCCAGCCTGTGGGACCTGCTGCTCTGTTAGCAGCACGGAGAGCAGAGGCTGCAATGGAGTTTGTGCCCCAGCCCAGGCTGGGAAGGCAGCAGCTGGTCTTGCAGCTGCAAAAACACAGCAGGAGCAGGGACAGCACCTTTGGCCCAGGGTGAGGGTGGGGGTGAGTGGGGACATGGGCACTGGGAGGCCTCCAAGCACCCCGAAGCACGCTACAGGGGACATCCCACACCAGCTCTCTCCTCCTGAAAGCTCAGTCCCCTCAGTTGGAGCTGCTGGTGGATCCCAGGGCACACTGCACTCTTCCCACCAGATGCTCAATCCTCAGCCTGTCCCTGTCCCCAGCACCTTGCTCTGCTTCCCAGCTCAGGGCACATCCCAGCCCTCCCTCCATGGATCTGTTCTCAGGGAAGGTGAGAAAGGATTTCCCAGCCTAGCAGGGGGCAGAAGGGGATTCACATTGAGATTCACCCCACAAGGACAGGGGTGAGGCAGCAAACCCAATCTCTGCTGGCAGTTGCCAGGGAGAGGCAGCAAGAGAGAAGTGATGAGGGACATGGGATGAGGAGCTTTGCTACAAGGATCCTGAGCAGGGTCTCCGTATAGGTTGCTCGGGGAAGGTGTGGATGCCCCCTGCCTGGAGGCGTTTAAGGAACCAGGCGTTTGAGGAACCTGGATTGGGGGAGGTGTCCCTGCTCACGGCAGGGGATTGGAACTGGATGACCTTTAAGGCCCTTTCCAACCCAACCCATTCTGTGACTGACGCCACCAGAGATCCTGAGTCAGGTGACAGGACCTCACCCCTCACACAGGCTGGTCCTGGGTAGGTCAGAACCTGTCTGTGCCCCTGTGGGGGACAGAAATAAACAGCAACCCCCCACACCCCCTGGCAAAACCAGCAAGGGGCAGCAAGAGGAAGCTGACTCAGCTTCCCCAGGATGTTGGTGGCTTTACTCACTCCCTTACTTTGGAGGGCGTGAAATGGGAACCCTACACAGGGGTCCATGCCAGCATGGCTCATCTGCACAGACAGGATGGGCTGGAGCCCAGCACTGCTGCCCTCCTCTGATGCCCCCACATCCCTTCCCTGGCTCTGCTGTTAGGGACACTAAAAGCAGGGCCCTGT
The DNA here is from genome assembly GCA_013399775.1 of Semnornis frantzii. Taxonomy (NCBI): domain Eukaryota; kingdom Metazoa; phylum Chordata; class Aves; order Piciformes; family Ramphastidae; genus Semnornis; species Semnornis frantzii. The sequence goes on along the minus strand of VWYK01038420.1, from coordinate 279,639 downwards.
CTCTGTCTGGTTGCCCTTGCTCGGTCCCTCCCCATCCATGAGGGATGCAGGGAGCAGGGCAGGTTGCCAGCCCTCAACGCCATGCTTGGTGGGGCCTCAGCAACCTGGCCATGAGCTGGGGAGGTTCTCCCAGCCCTGGAGGGAAAGAAGAGAGGAAGAAGCTGTCCCTGCAAGGCTCTGGCTTCAGCTGCCCTGAGTATCACAGGCTGCTGCAGCCAGTCACTAGGAATGCAGCAGGGTGCAGCTAAAGTTGGGTGATTCTCAGCTTGGGCTCAAACAGATCCTGCTGTCTCCTCTAACTCCAGTGGAGATGGCTGTTGAGGCTTTGCTCCTGATGGAACTCAGCCTCCAGGGCATGCCCTAGGTACTGGGGAGATGGGGGGACCTCCAGCCTGGCAGCCCCAGGGCCACCTTCCTAGCACCATCACATGACAAAGCATTTTGGGTGCAGGACAGGTGGCTACCACTGGGTTTGTGCTCCTGTGACAGATATTCCTGCAGGTCTACCCCAGCCTGAGCTCCAAGGATTAAGCTGCTAAAATTGGCCTTGGGGAGTTTGTGGCAAGGTGGGGTTGGTCTCCTCTTCCGAGGAACAAGCAATAGGACAAGAAGAAACTGCCTCAATTTGCACCAGGGAAGGTTTAGGGTAGACGTGAGGAACAATTTCCTCCCCACGAGGGTTGCCAAGCCCTGGCCCAGGCTGCCCAGGGCAGTGTCGCAGTCCCCATCCCCGGAGGGGCTTTAAAGCCGCGCAGAGGTGGTGCTGAGGGACACGGCTCGGTGGTGCCCTGGCAGTGGATCGGTTGGACTGGATGATGTTAAAGGTCCCTTGCCACCGCCGCACAGTTGTGTGGCTGTGCGGTTCTCGCCCCGTGGCTGTCCCTGCGGCCCCGCGGACAGGGAGGTGCTGCTCTGCGCATCCCGCGGCCGCATGGGCGCACGGTGGCGGAGCCGGGGCCGGCCGAGTCCTCCCTGCGCCTCCAGCACCATCTTCCCAGCTCCAAAAAAGGAGAGCAGCCGCGGCACTCATTAAAAAAAAAAACAACTAACGGCAAAGCAAACCCAGCCCGAGGCCCTGCCGCTTCCCGGAGAGCCCCTTCGGCACGGCCGCAGCCACGGCCCCGGCCCCCAGCTGCCGGCGAGGGGCCCTGCGCGGCGCAGGGCGGAGGAGCCTGGGGCCGAGCTCCCCTCCGGCAGCCCTGGTGGGAACGGGCTGTATTTTTAGAACATGAGCTTATACAAACATCCCTGCCTGGCCAAACATGGGCTGTACATTTTTCTTGCCATTTCCCCTCTTTCCCCTTCTTGCCCTCCCTTTTTTCAAGTCTGTTTCTCCCCATCTCTGATCTCCTGCTCCCCGCAGCCCATCTCCTCCTCCTCCTCCCCAAGTCCCTGCCGGCTCCTTCCCGGTTTTGAATTCCGCAGCAATTACTCCCTGCAACGATTTAAGAGCCTTTACTGCCAAAATGTTCTTTCCCAGCCGCGTCTTAAAGGGACAGAGTGTGGGCAGCGTCCATCGGCAGCTCCCCATGCAAGCACCTTCCTGTCTGCAGGCTGCCAACAGCTGGAAAACAAAACACTGCCACTGGGACCCCTGTCTGAGCCTGCCAGGTGATGCACAGAATCAGGAGAATCCTTCAGGTGGGAAAAGACCCTTAAGATCACCCAGCCCAACCATTAACTCAGCACTGCCAGGTCACCACTGAACCTTGGCCCTCAGCACCACATCTCCATGGTTCTTAAATCTCTCCAGGGATGGGGACTCCACCACTGCCCTGGTCCTGGGCTTGACAACTCTTTTGAGGAACAAATTGTTCCTGATGTCCAACCTAAACCTTTCCTGGCACAAGTTGAGGCCATTTCCTCTTGTCTCAGCACTTGTTCCTTGGGAGAAGACTCTAACCCCCATCTGGCTCCAACCTCCTTTCAGAGAGCTGTAGAGAGCCAGGTCTCCCTTCAGCCTCCTTTTCTGCAGCCTGAGCACCCCCCAGTCCCCTCAGCTGCTCCTCACAAGACTTCTGCTCCAGATCCTTCACCAGCCTCATTGTCCTTTGGACACACTCCCAACATCTCAGTGTCATTCTTGGAGGGGCCCAGAAATGAATCCAATACTTGAGGCGTGGCCTCACCAGTGCTGAGTACAGGACAGTCACTGCCCTGGTGCTGCTGGTCACACTGTTTCTAATGCATCACAAACTCTCCCTTGTGCCTCAGTTTCCCCTGAGAGCACACAGGGAGGCTGTGGAGAATGGGCACTGATCCAGTTCAGTCTCTGAAGAAAAAACAAGCAGGGAAAAGAGAGAGGTACAGGCACCACATGTGCCTGGCAGGAGTCAAACAACTCAGCTCTAAAGCCAGGAGGGACTATTGCATTAATTAATTAGCAGTGGCCAGTGTGCCTTGAGCCTAACTTGCAGACAGCTGCCTCCTAAGACATTGTGCACCAGAAATAAGCAGGGATCAGCATGATCCTGGGCTCCAGCACCCTCCTGGATTCCAGGATTTTCCCAGGCTCCAGCACCATCCAAGTCCCCAGCACCTTCTCAGGCACCAGTATCTTCTTCACCCAAAACCTGCCACCTCCTTCCTCCAGCAGCCATAGAAAGGAAGCACTGATCTCCACCCCAGGCTGCAGCAACCATCTTCTCTCAGCCCTGGCTGGATCAGGAGTCAGTGGCCCCTCTCCAGGGCAGTCCAGCAAAGCCAGTCCCACCAGGGGCTGGGCTGGGAGAGGCCAAGAGCAGCTGGGATGAATCTGCCCTGGCTGGGACCCAGCCCATGAGCATCCCAGCAGAGCCACTGGGCCAAGCTCTACTCTATTTTTCTTTTTCAATCTGCTGATCAGAAAAACCACAGCAATGTTTGCAGAGGAGCTCAGGCCAAAGCTTGGCCTTGTTCTGTGAGGGGAAAGACAATCTTTGCTTGCCCACAGCTCCCAGCCACCCTCCTTGGCCAGGCTCCCTCCTCCAGCCTTGCTGGGAAGCCCTCACTGCCCTGCAGAGAGCAACTCTCCTGGGAGTGGGCTTGGGCAGTGCCAAGCTCCTTGAGTACTCACTGGTGAAGCCAAAATCCAGCAGCCACACTCAAATCACAGCCCAACCATCTGCTAGGGCAGGTCCCACAAGCCCTGATTTCCTAAGCAAGCACACACATGCCTGGATGCAACGAGGAAGACAGGGATTAGAGTCACCAGGAGATGCTCCACAGAGGATTTGGTAATGGTTTTTGCAGCTGGAGCATGCTTGGGCACTGTATCACCTTGTCCTAAATCCACACCCAGATCCAGACCCAAGACCTGAAGGACAAGCCTCTTGTTCCAGCTGCTGACTGGGAAAGCATCCTGGGGGCAGGCCATGGATTTGGGTTGTTTCAAAGCAAACTTGGCTCAGGGACCACACTGAGGCTTGCTCAGTCCTGCCACACCTCACCAAGGGAAAAAGGCTTCCCTGCAGGAAACAGATGGCAGGAGTGCCTGTGCTCAGCACCTGTAGCCCACCCAAACCACGGGTGGTCCTCTCCTCCCTTCCTCCTCTGCAGCAGAGCTGTGACCCCTCATATGTGTGATGGTCCCTGGAGAGGAGTCGTGCCACAGGGCTGGGGAGGCACACTCCAGCTGTGAGCAGAAGGGTGTTGGTCAGAGAGGATGAAGGGGACAGCCACAGCCCACCCCTCCAGAACAGGGAGTCACTGCCTGCTCCAGGGACCCAGCAGCCAAGCCCAGGGCTGAGGGTGGGTGGAAGGATGCTCTGGCAGTGCCAAGCTGTGTTCCCATATAGGGTGCTGGGAGAAACCCCAAGGGAGGCCAAGAGGCTCTTCTGCCCAAGTGCTCCTCAGCCCCTCTGAGTTATAGAATCACAGGATCACAGAATGGTTTGGGTGCTCAAAGCTCCACTCAACCCAGCCTTGAACACTCCCAGGGATGGGGCATCCGCAGCCTCTCTGAGCAACCTGTGCCAGTGTCTCACCACCCTCACTGTAAGACATTTCTTCCTTGTGTCCAATCCAAACCCACTCAGAGAAACCACGCAGGGAAAAACAATCACAAAGGGAAAGAAACAAGGCAGGGAACACAACAGGCAGCTCGGCAGGCTGGGTGGGTCCCCAGGGTGGGGACAGGAGCCTCCCATGCCTCCGGGTTGGACACCGGTGGGATGCCCACGCCAGGATGCTGGGCACAACCTCCATTTCCAGCTTTGAAGAGCTGGAAAAGCCATGGTCAGCTCCGGCAGCCTTCATTCCGTGCCCCGAGCCAGGGGAAAGGAGTGGGAGGAGGATGCCGAGTCCCACCCCAAGCGGGTGGTGACAAGGGAGCTGTTTGCAATCAGGGTCCCCACGACCTCCTTCCCAGCCTCTCTGAAATAGCTTCCATGTGTGCCAGGAGCCATCGAGCCCGCGGGGAGCTCCCCAAACAATGGGAGAGAGGAGGGTGTAGAGGGGGGAGGCAGGATCCAGCCTCACCAGCACCCTGCCAGCCCACACACAATGGGCCACGGGGCCACCACCACCATCCTCCTCAGCCTTCTTGGGGGAGGTAAAGGAGATGTGGTCCTGTCCTCCAAAGGAGATGTGGTCCTGTCCTCCAAAGAAGATGTGGTCCTGTCCTCCAAAGGAGATGTGGTCCTGTCCCCTAAGGGAGATGTGGTCCTGTCCTCCAAAGGAGATGTGGTCCTGTCCCCCAAAGGAGATGTGGTCCTGTCCCCTAAGGGAGATGTTGTCCTGTCCTCCAAAGGAGATGTGGTCCTGTCCCCCAAAGGAGATGTGGTCCTGTCCCCCAAAGGAGATGTGGTCCTGTCCCCCAAAGGAGATGTGGTCATAAACATCTCAGATGTTTAATCTTGCAGCCCTTGCAGCCTCCTGTCGTGAAAGGCAGCAGTGCCCAGCCAGTGGAGTGGGCTGGCAGCAGTCACCCAGCTCTTTATTTCCAGGATCTTTGCTGGAGAGCAGGAGGAGGCAGGGAGGGGTGGACTAAATGGTTCCTAAAAATACTCACATAACAGCACTAGGGTGGAAAGGGACACTCTGGGGATCTGCCCACGAGCAAGGACTCTGCTGGTCCCTACCCCACACTTTGGTTGCCACCATCCTTCCTCCACAAATTCTCCTTGCTCCTGGCTGCGACCACCCTCCCTCTCCCCTCCTTCCTCCACTCACTCTGAGGAACAGGAGTCTCCTTGTTTCAGGCTGGCTGGAGCCAAGAGAAGCAGAGCAGATGCCAGGAAACACGCCAAGGCCTGCCCAGACATCCCATCCCCAGCTGGTGGCCACCCCAGCCCCACCAGCCCTGGTACCCCCAGGGACCCCACAGTGTGCCCTGTGCCCACGATCTGCACTGGCCCAGTGTGATTTTGGGCAGAGAGGGTTAGCAAGAGCACAAATAAACCTCCTGCTGCCACACCTTCCCCAGCCTGAGAGCCCTCCAACCTAAATATAGACTGACTTGGGGCTGCTAGAAGGGAGGGGACGTTTCTGCAGGCTGGCCACAGCATCCCCAATGTGATGGGCACAGTTCCCAGCAGCTGGCATCAGTGGGAGCTCCCAGTTCCCTTGGGAGAAGACATTGCCCAGCCCCTCAGAGGAGGCAGAGCAGCACAAAGCCCCTTTCCACCTCAGAGCCAAGAAGCAGGGCTGACTCTGCCCTTGCTATCTCCTGCCTGGAGCAAGGAGCTGTCACTTGGAAGCTTCAAAGCTGCATGCTCAGTCCTTCTGCAGGTAAGATGCCACTAGGGACAGTCACTTCCCAACACTGAGTCTTCTCAGAAGCAAATCTGCTCAGCCCCCAAACACATCAGTTTTCTGCAAGCACCCACACCAGTGCTCGTTGTGCTGGGAAGTGATTTGATCTGCCCCGAAGGAGAGCACAGTCCCTGCGACCCTCCCAGCTGCTGGGTACAAGGACCAGCTGCTGTGGCTGATGGGCAGCTGCAGGCAGTTGACCCCAAAGCCAGGCAAGGCTCACTACAGGCATCCCAAAGTAGATTTGCAGATGATGGGGGTTGTGAGGAGGGGAGGCAGCCCAGCAGGGCAGCCCTGGGGAGCCATGTCCCCTCCTGCCCACAGCCCATGCCCAGCTTCTCCACAGCTCCCCAAAGGCATCACTCTTACCCCTGCAGCACTTGCCCTCTAGCTAGCCCTGATGGCCTGTTCTGGCCAAACCATCAGTCTGAAAAGTGACCTCCAGCTCCTCCCCACAGCTCTTATTGCTTCTTACTGCCCAGCCACAGAATCATAGAATGGGTTGGCTGGAAAGGAACCTTAAAGATCCTCTAGCCCCTGCCACGGGCAGAGACATCATCAACTAGATCAGGTTGCTCAGAAGCCCATTCCAGTGTGGTTTTGAACACTTGCTGGCATGGGGCTTCCCCAGTTTCTTTGGGAGACCTCTTTAGCATCTCATCATTCTGACAATGAACACCTTCTTGCTTTTATCTCACCTCACTCTCCTTGTTCTGTCAACAGAAGACCACGTTTAATTAACTCACCATTGCATATTCTGCTCATCACCTGAACAGGGTGATGGGTCCTATAAACTCCACATCCTACTCACAGCACCTGCAAACTTGACACCTCGCAGTCCTGCTATGAAGACCTCTAGGTACAGGATCCAGCCACACAGTTCAAGGGACAGGAACCATCTCAGTCCTTACCTTCTCATCCAGGCTGACAGCTCGTCTGGCACGGGCCCCAAGGAGCCAGTGTGGAGTGACCCACTCTCCATGGGGTGGTGGCCCTGGAATGAGAAGACCTGGTGAGAACATGAACAGACCTAGCAAACCTCTGAGAGAGGGAATTCAAGAGAGAAACAGGAAAGGGATGGAGCTGAGGACTGTACCCTACATCCAGGGCCACCTCTTGGGTGTTTCTCAAGGATGGACACCAGCACAAAGCCAAAGCACCACCCCCAGTACAGGCCAGCACAGCACCCTCAGCACTGGCCCAGCCCTGCTTGGGAGCATCACTGCCCACCCACGACCCAAACCAGTGGCCTAAGTCTCCTGCAATCCACTCTGAAGAAGTAGACAGCACATGGGCGGCACCACCACAGCCCCACTCACATCCCACCCATCAACATCCATTCCAGGTGAAGCCCACCAAGCACCCCAGTAGCACCCCAGCCCCCAGGAGGGGCAGGGGCTGTGCAGGCAGCAGTGCATCCTCCTGCCTGCTCTACCACTCCTGAATCACAGAAAGAGGTTTTCTGGCTGTGTGCTTTGCCACCTTTGATCAGCATCATGACAGGCTGGGGAAGCATGGTTTGATCACCCCAAAACCAAGTCATCACCTTTCCAGGCTGGAGCAGGGAGCAGAGGAGCTAAGACAGCTGCAGCACAGCCCGAGTTCCTCTGAGCCATGCCAGCTCCCCTGGGCAGAGCAGCACAAGCAATTCCTTGGCTCCGTTAAAGCCAGCCAGACTTCCGAAGCCATTTGTTACCCCTGCACAACGCAGCTGCACTGGAGGCAGCAGCTACTGATGACCTAAGCCTGGGCAACAGTGAGAAGCCAACAACATCTGAAGATGTTGCAGAGAGGGATGAGGTCTAGCAGAAATGCCAAGGCAGTGTTGGATGACCTTGCCAAGCCAAAGGCTGCCAGTGAAAGCCTGGATCTAACAAAGCTGCCCCAGCGAAGGTGTTTACTAAGGGCGTGGAACAACAGCACCCTGCAGCTTCAGCATCCCAGAGGCTTGCATTGGCTCCTCCTGCCACGGTCCGGGGGGGGATTTGGCTTGAGGAAAGATGAAGTTACTGAGCAGTGCAAAGGGAAGAAATACAGAGCTATTGGCTGGGGACTGCAGACAGAGTGTTTAATGGGATTGAGCTGCCCAGCCCAGCCACGTCTGGCCCACCAGGCCCCAGGCCGTGCCCGGCACTATCGCGCAGTGGCATTTAATCAGCATTCATTATATATAGCATGCCATCAGATTCCAGGAATAACTGCAGATAAGGTGCTGGCACCATCCCAGTTCCCTTCTCACCTCCTCTGACCTCAAACACACACAGCCCCCCCAAGCAATTCGTTTTCTGGTAAGGAAACTGAGGCACAACCATGCCGTGACCTGCCCCCAGCACCAAGCTGAAGCGTTTGTTGCCTTCCCATCACCCAGCACATGGGAGGAGGAAGTTCTCCTTTCCCCTTGCTGGCTGCCGCCGAGGGAGAAGGGCAGGAAGAGGCTGCCTCTCGGGCTCGCTGCAGAGCCCATCTTTACGATCTCCCACGCTGTCTGCGGAGAGGATGGGATGTGAGGGGCACTGGCCCTGCTGGGATTGCTGGGCTGGGCTGCGGGCCACGTCGTAAAAGCCTCGGGGTTATTAGATTAAGCTCCTCGCTGTTTGGACTGCAGCTTTTGGTGGGAATCGGAGAGACTCGGAGCATGAGACAGAGCCTTAACAATCTAAGGCAAATAAACCAAATCGCGGCACGGAGAGGCTTCCCACCCCCTTCTCTCCCTGTTTTTTTTTTTTTTTTTTTTTTTCCCTGGAAAACACACTCTTTGCCGGCCCTTTCTGGGAACAGCGCCTGGCGCTGGTGTTGGAGATGTCTGCACTGATGGTGCCTGGGCAGCCTCACGTTTTGGGGGATGCCTGAGCCCGGAGACGAGCCCCCACAGCATCCTCAGGCTGCAGCCGAAGACGGCAGCTTTCCCATCTGCTCCTCCTCTCCTCTTCCATCCAAACAGAGGTTTCTGGCTCCCACCACTCTTCCCCTTCCTTTCCCAGCTGCACGGCTCGCACGGGTCTCTCCTGGAGTTGCAGGAAAACTTTATTTGCAGCAGCAGCAGAGAGCCCAGCAAAGCTCGGAACGAAAAACTGGTGATTAAAAAGGGAGCTTGGAGTGGGTACAAGCCCCAGCTTCTTGCTGAGGTTGTGGAAGGAATTAGTGACAGAGAAGGGGGACTACAGGAGGTTGAACACAAACTGACAACCCCCACCCCCAATTTGCAAAGCGATCGGAACCCCTGGGGCAAACACTGCACTTCCTCGGCAGCAGCAGCCACGTTTCACCCCAAAACGCGCAGCAGCCGCCGCAGCCAAGTACCTTTCGAGGTGCCGGAACCGTGACCCTTGTGGGGACGCAGGGGAGGTGCAGGCTGTGGGGTGCCTGCCGTTCGGGGGGTGCTGGGGGCGAGGAGCCCAATCCATGCCCTCTCTAGGAGAGGGAGCCCTGGCCGGTCCCAGCGCTCCCATCCCGACCAGACCATATAGAGTCATAGCGAGGAGTCCTGCCGGCCCGGGCACGGCCGGGATCGGGCTGGGGGAGCCCTCCGGGACGGGGGATTTGGGGGCACAGCCATGAGTCTGAAGGGAGCGAGCGCTGCCCACAGCCCCTGCCCAACACAAGGCTACCCCCCCTCCCCCCCAAAATCCACATGCGCGCTGCAAACCCCAGAGTACCCCCAGCCCACGGCCCTGGGGTGCGCCTCCCTCTCCCCCCGCTCCTCTTACCTCGTGGTCC
>VWYK01038420.1:212657-269442 GCA_013399775.1 Semnornis frantzii | reverse complement strand
TAGAAATAATACAGAAATCCAGTCTTCCTCCGCCAGGCAAAGAAAAAATCCCAAAAGGGCCCAATGCCACACTCTCTCTCAGATGGATAACAAGCAGCAAAGTTCACGTGTTTTCTGGCCAGTCAAAGTTAGTTAGAGAGAAGTGCAGAGAGCCAGCGCCCAAAGCAAGAAGAACGAATTGTTTATACAATGAGACAGACTTTTACATGTATTATTATTATTATTATCATCATCATCATCATCGTTGCCAGCATACTGCTCCATACGTTGATATTAATAATATTAATATTAATATTAACTTTTTTCCTAACAGGAGATACAAAATAGGTAATTCAAGCACCCCATGCATCCATGCATCCATCCGTTCCTTCCTCCCTCCCTCCCTGCAAGATGGGTCAGAGGTCCTTCTGCAACCCTCAATACACTCCACAGTTGTTGTTATTATTGATTTTTTTCTAATGCTCACACTCAGCACTTTCCCTGCTTCAGATAATCATCAAATCATAGAATTTATGAGGTTGGAAAAGATTCTTAGGACTGGTCCCTTCATGGGGTCACCCAACTCCCCCTCCCCAAAGCTCAGGACAAGGATTTGTTGGTAGCTGTTGAAGCCCTAATAATAGCATTGATTAACTCCAGTAATCAAAGCTTTGCCAATGATTTGACACTAAAAATGGGGGTGGGCAGGAGGGCTCTGGGCACCCCTGGTCAAAGGTGACCTTTCAGGAGTGGAAGGGGCAGGGAACTTTACTGGGGTTTGCCAGCACAGGAAACAAACCTAACTGGCACAGCCCCGGGCAGCAGCACAGTCAGAGCCCTCTTGGCACTCAAGAGTTGAGGTCCTGTTAACAGGGCCCCCAGAGCCCACCGGCAGATGCAAACACCTGGAGAGTGTTAACAAGTCCTCCCCAGCTCAGCAGCACCTCCAAGGCCCCGCGGTTCAGTGGGGCACTGGGCAGCACTGGGTTAATGGATGTGGTCAGGGAGGCTTTTTCAGACTAAGTGCTTCTATGCCTAGCTTCTGCAGCGTTTCTCAGGTGGGTTAGTGCCACTCAGCCACACCTCACTCTCACCACAAGCTCTTCTGGGTCAAGCTCGGCAGAGCACCGGGAAGGACTCTGAAGATCGTCTCCTGCTAAAGCTGACCACAGAGTGGTTGTGCAGGTCCCACCACCTCCACAAGGAGACAACTGCTGCAAACCAAAGAACAGACTTGTGGAAGCACGGTGAGAAACGAAGGACGCTGCTGTCCGTCTCCAGATGCAGGCAGCTCAGCGGAAGCTCAGCAGAGCAGCTGAAAATCAGCAGTCTGGCACAGTGAGGAGAGGTTCAAAAGCAGGACAGGGCTCTCAGCCACCAGGAAACCAGCAGCAGCGAGGCCCAGAGGGACAGAGGCTCTGAGCAGAGCTGCAGAGTGCTTTCCAAGAAAGGGCAGCTGGTGGCCAAGACTGCCATGGAGGGGTGAGCCAGGGGAAACCCTGGGCAGTCAACAGGCTCCGGTCTTCCCCAGCATAGCTTCACCCTTACTGCATGGTAAGGGGCAGTTCTCATTCCTCCACCCTCTCACCAAGCACAGACTCCTGAAGTCAGCACAGTCTGAAGGGCAGCTGAAGGCTCTCAGCTTCCCACCAGCACAGAGAACCTGAGCGTGGCTGCTGGCCAGAGATGCGTGGCCCTGCACGGGGCTGGAGATTGCAGTGGCTCATGGCTATCCAGAGCAGCTTATCAAAGACCTTTTTGTGCAGAGGAACAGGCATTCCTCCTCATCATCACCTGACATCTCTGCTGACAAAAGCCTCCAGAAGCTGTGGCACCCGACCATGGTCTGCAGCTGGGTCACACTGCCTGCCAGCTGTGCCCAAGTGCAGGGATTTCTGCACCTCAGCCAAAAGCAGCACATGGGAAGCAGGGGTGGGAATCACTCACAGCTCTGGAATTAAAGTCAGGAGAACCCTTGGGTATCTGCTGTCAGGGTGCTTCTGACACTCATTGTCAGGAAGGAGGCAACCAGCACATGAAGCACACCAGCATCAGAGGTGTGCTCAGCCAGAGCCCAGGCAGTTGTACCTGGACTCTTCCACTGCATCACAAGCACAGACTCCATCCCTCTCAGCCTGCCAGGAGGCTTCTACAAAGGTCAAGGACAGAACAGTCATGGAATGGTTTGGGATGGAAGGGACCTGTAAAGGTCATCTAGTCTGGCCCCCACACAGCCAGCAGCAACTAGAGCAGGTTGCTCAGAGCCCCAGACAACCTCACCTGGAATGGTTCCAGGGATGGGACCTCTACCACCTCTCTGGGCAACCTGGGCCAGGGTCTCACCACCCTCTGTAAAAATTGTCTTCCTTCTCTCTAGTCTAAATCTCCCTTTCAGTTTAAATCTAACACCTTTTGTCCTGTCACAATAGACCCCAATAAAAACTCTGTACCCAGCTTTCTGACTAGTCCCTTTAAGTACTGAAAGGCCTCCAGAACTTCTCTCTGGAGCCTTCTCTTCTCAAGGCTGAACAACCCCAACTGGCCTCACACCAGAGCCCTTCCAGCACTGCTGTGGCCTCCTCTGGCCCTGCTCCAACAGATCCCTGTCTGTGCTGTGCTGAGGGCTCCAGAGCTGGCCCCAGCACTGCAGGTGGGGTCTCACTAGAGAGGAGTAAAGGGGCAGAGCCCCCTGCCTTGACTTACAGTGTTGTACAAAACAGCTCTAGGCCCTTCATAAAAACTTGTGCCCTGACAGAGACACAAGAAAAGTCTCCCTAGACCATTGCAGTGTCGGCTCAGGCTGCATACAATGCCCCCGGACCCTAACTGCCCATGCAGAGGGGCCCAGGAGGCCGCAGGAAGAAGCTGGCATGCTGCCTCCTCCAGATCCAACTGCTGACTCTCAGAGTCCAACAGTCTTGTCTCTGGAGGAAGGTCAGGGCTGGCTGCTCAGCAGATGACTCAACAAGGCTGGGCAGGGGCCAGCTGCAAGCCCTCCGTGGACAAACCAAACTCGGCTGGAGGAGCCAACACAGCTTTGGCATGGGGAGCTGGAGGTGCTCTTTGGGATCATGGAGACAAATCTGAGGCAGCTTCTCATTAAGTCTGAAGGTGACAGGGCTGCAGCACGTGGCTGTGAATACACTTAGAGCCTATTAAAACAACCTTCCTCTTCCCCATCAAGACCTCTTACGACTGTCCTCATCGGCGTGGAATGCGAGTCCCCTCCAGCGGCGCATCCATCAGTAGGGCTTTCACTTGTCAGGAGGAGGTCACTCACCCTCCCGCGGGCTCCACAATCTGCTTTATCTGCTGGTGGAGGGAGAAGGGCACTAATAAAGGTCTGACTTCCGAGCCCTGCTCGTGTGAAAGAACTGTGCCTGCTCCACTGAGCAGCTTGGCCCAAGGCCTGCCCCGAGCCCTGGACGCCAGCGCTTGTCAGCAGCGCAGCTGCCCAGCTGGCCCACCACTGGCTGCAGCACAGAGGAAGCAATCCATTACATCTCTACCGGATTCGAGTGTGAGCTGGGCTCATGAACAGCCAGCCAGGAAGTCATTTCCTTATCAGGATATTGTTTCAGAAGTGAATTATAGACCAGGATGCTCTCAGGGGTAAGTGGAAGCTCCTGTACTCAGCAGGCTGCACCTCAAACAACAGGTTCGGTTTTGGGGTTCCCATTCCAAGGAGGATATTGAGGTGCTGAAGCATGTCCAAAGGAGGGCACCAAAGCTGCTGAAGGGTCTGGAGCATGAGGCTTGTGAGGAGCAGCTGAGGGAACTGGGGTTGTTCAGCCTGGAGGAAAGGAGGCTGAGAGGAGACCTTCTGGCTCTCTACAACTGCCTGAAAGGAGGATTGGAGCCAGGTGGGTTTGGTCTCTTCTCCCAAGTAACAAACAATAAGAAGAAATGGCCTCAAGTTGTACCAGGAGAAGTTTTGTTGGACATGAGGAACGATTTCTTCCCCACAAGGGCTGGCAAGCCCCAGCCCAGGCTGCCCAGGGCAGTGGTAGAGTCCCTGTGCCTGGAGGGGTCTCAGAGGTGTGTAGCTGTGATGCTGAGGGATATGGTTCAGGGGCCCATGAAAGGACTCCTGACATACCCACCAAGAACCAGAGGAGTCCCCAGGTTATTACAGAAGGTCCAGCAGGATGCAGTTTATAGCACAGAAAGTAGAACTTGGTGGAAATGCTCATGAAAGAGGAAAGGGAAGGTGCTTCTGAAGGGCAGCTGAGGCTTTCAAGTAAGGAACCTTTCAGAGCACCAAGTGGCTCTTTACATTCCTTTTCTCTGCTGTTCCTTTGTCTTGTCCACCACACCCACACCTCCCAGCTCAAGCTCAGTCTGCAGACAGTACCCCCACAGTTAATTTATTTACTTGACAAGGAACAAGGCACAGATGAACAATGATCAAAGCTGCTTTCGGTTCGCGGAGACAGCTCCGCGCCTGTGCCGGCCTCGCCCAGCGTCTGGTGCAGCAGCTGCCTTCTGCTGAGACTCCAACTCGCATTTGGTACCTACACAACCATCACTGTGCGGAGGGCTCAAGGCAAATGCTGACCAAAGGACACTCCTGATTGGTTCAGAACAAAAGCCTGCTCCTGTAGAGTTAAAAAAAGGTAGCTCTGCCTTCTTTAAACTCCCCAAGACTTGCAGACCTTACCCTAAAAGTCTGTGGAGCAGAGGATCAAGGAGATGACTCTGCTCTGCAATCAGCACAGACCAATGTAATCTCCTGAGTTTTTGGAAAGAGGTTTTGCTGGGTGGAACCAATGAATTCAAATGTCAACAGCCTCCTTCCAGAAACTATAAACACTGGATGCCTTGCACCCAGCACAAGCTGCTTCTGACCCAGCAAGAAGCAGTGGTAGTGGAATGGGTGTGAGTCAGCTTCGAGAGAAAGCCTCATGAAGAGGAGGCCAGAGGATAAGAGAGCACGAGGCTGAAGAGGAGATTGGCCTCCTTTAAACCTGGATCTCATTGCAGATGTCCTCTGAAGTTGCAGCTCCTCCTCATTTCATCCAGGACTGGAGGTGCTCTCTGCTCTGGGGAGAAAAGTCCACCTCATACTGCTCCTCTGCACACTAGATGGGACACCAGGAACACTTTCTTCCCCAGAAGGGTTGTCAAGCCCCAGAGACCAGGTTGCCCAGGGCAGTGGTGGAGTCCCCATGCCTGGAGGAGTTTCAAAGCTGTGTAGATGTGGTGCTGAGGGCCATGGCAGTGCTGGGTTAACACTTGGACTCGGTGCTGTTAAAGGTCTTTCCCAATCCAGACAATTCTGTGATTCTCCAAACCTTTCCCCTCTCTGTGTGCAAGAAGAGTGCTGTGCAGTACTGCAGAAAGCAGAGCACAAACTCTCTGTGTGGCCTGAGCCCAACACGCAGGCACAGCCCCCAGATCACACACTCTGAGGTATTAAAGCCTGCCCAAACAGAAGATTTTTACCAGAAGCAAACACTTCTCCCTTAGCCAAGGCAAAAACCAGCACCACATTATGACCAAATCAGGAGTCACAGCTGCAGGGCACTAAGGCTCTCGAGCTGCAGCTCTGACAGTTCCCAGGACAGGGACTGTTGGGTTCCTCTGGTAGTGAATGGTTTAAAGTAAGGTAAACCCTGACAAACTCTGTAGCAGCAACTTGTTTTGCAAGGCTTCACAATGTGTGGTGCTTTCTGCTTTGATGAGGTGCTCCAGCCAGCTGAAATGGACTGCTCCACCTTGCCCACTCTGCTCTGCCCCAGTCAGGCTACATCTGGGTCCAGCTCTGGCTCCCCAGTACAAGAGAGACACAAAACTGCTGGAGAGAGTCCAGCAGAGGCTACAAATCTGCTGAGGGCCCTGCAGCAGCTCTGTGAGGAGCAAAGGCTGAGAGCCTGCAGAAGAGCAGCCCCAGAGGGGAGCTGAGCAGTACTGATCAGTATCTCTGATATGCAAGGAGCAAGAGGGTGGGGCCAGACTGTTTTCAGTGGTGCCCAGTGACAGGACAAGGGGCACAGACAGCACTACACCAAACCTTAACTGAGTGCAATTCCCTCTGCTTCTGACCTTCATGGGGCTCATGCTATTGCCCAGCATTTGAAGATCTGATTCCAGCTGGAACTCCACAGTAAAGGGCAGAGCTGGACCACAGCATCCACCCCTGCATGGCTTAGCCAAGGGGTGAGACAAGTTCCAGTAAGTTCTTAGTGAAGACAAGTCCCCAGAACTGGGCTCACCATTACAGCTGCTCCTTGAACAGAACCACTCTGAAACATGGTTACAGGAAAGAGGAAGCCAGGAGCCACTTGGTTACCCCCAGATGCCTTTTCCTGTTTATAGGCTGCTTGAACTCCTTGGTGATGAAAGGAAACTGAGACTTTAGGTTGCTACCACCAAACCCCACAACCTTTGCATCTTTTACCACTGTGATGCCAGTTAAGTGCACAACAAAGCATCCTGCCAGAGGGCTCTGATCTCAGGGAAAGGGGCTTAAGAATTCCCAACATCAGAACATTTCTTCTGAACAGTGTCTCCTGGTTCCTACAGGAAGGCAGCAAAGCAAGTGACAGGTGAGTGACAGGTCACCATGCCCCCACCCTGTCAGTGCTACCAATGTCCAGTTTAAAGAGCCAGGAGTCACCTGGTGAGATCTTAAGTTCTGTGCTAAGAGATGATTGGGGAATTAGCCTGGGGCAGCTCTGTGAGGAACAAAAGGCTGAGAGCCCTGGGGCTGTGAGGCTGTGAGCAGCCCCAGAGGGGACCTGAGCAATGCTGATCAACAGCTAAAGGTTGTGGGACAAGAGGATGGGGCCAGACTCTTTCAGTGGGGCCTAGAGACAGGGCAAGGGGCACAAACTGGAACCCAGAAGTTCCTCCTAAACACAGCAAAAAAAACTTGTTTGGTGTGAGGGTGCTGGAGCCCTGGGGGAGGCTGCCCAGAGAGGCTGTGGAGTCTCCTCCTCTGGAGAGATTCCAACCCCCCCTGGGCATTGTGACCCTGGGCAAGCTGCTGTGGGTGCCCCTGCCAGAGCAGGGTAGCTTGGACTGGATGATCTCAGAGGTCCCTTCCAACCCTCACCAGGCTGGAATTCATGATCACAACTGGTTTATTTGGATGGTGCCCATGTGGACAGCAAAGATGCAGTTCACAGTTGCTGTCAGTTACTACAGAGTGATCTGATGTTATTTATTTAAGGGCTTTTTGCAGTACAAAACATCACCAGCACATTTTTACACTGAGATGGGAAATAAAAAAATAAAAATCATCGTTAAAAAGGGATTTTAAATAAATACAAACCCCTGCTATTGCAATCAGGTAGCTATAAATGTATCAGGAACCAAGCCCACATTTACTCTGGAAGTATAAAACCCCACAACAAGAGAGCAAAGCCAGTTACTTGAAACCCTGCTGTCCACACCAAACCACTGAGCCTGAAGCAGCTCCACGACAGGGCAAGACTGGCACAAAGAGGAGAGCAGTGGCCAGCAATGAACAGCAGCACACACACACTGCAGAAGCATTTACTGCATGGTCTTTTTCAGGTGGTTATCTCCTTCGGGTCGCAGCTTCGCCTGGAGGGGAGGAGGTCAGTCCCAAGGCACCTTCCTCCCCAGGACACGGTTGGTGATCTTCTGCAAGATAAAACCCGAGATGCAGGGGTGAGTGTTCTTCCTCCAGAGGGCACAGGCAGAGTCTGAGGGCAGGGCACGGCACACAAGTGTTTTCTGCACCACACACACACATAAAAGAGGACTACTACAGCGGGAGGGAGGAGCAAAGGCTGGAGGAGGAGAGCTGACAGCAGCCTGCAGCAGGAGAAAAGGGAATGTCATTTGCAGACTCTTCCAAAAGGAATCTGGGGAGGCAGTGCACCAAAGAACACAACCCACAACACTTGGTGAGAGCAACCAGAGGCCTGTGCAGCTGCCCTGCTGGGAGCAGCCCTTAGGGGTTTCCACCTCCCAAAGCAAGTGGGTAAATTCAAGGCAGAAAAGAACTAAACTGCCAATCTCAAGATGGATTCAAAGCTCCTCAGACCCAACTCACACCAGATGTTGGAGGACCTTTGAGAAGCATTGCCAGTGATGGCTCTGCTCTGACACTGCCTCCCAGAATGGCCCCCCCTTCAGAATGGCAGTGGGCAAGCCAGACAGTGACCCCCCCAGCGCCAGCTCAGCCAGCAGGCCACTGACACTGAAGCATGAAGCACATCCTGCATGGCTTTAGAGAAGTGCAGGGTGGTGTAAGAGCTTTGGGTAGCTCTGACAGAGAATCACAGGGTTGGAAGGGACCTCTGGGGATCACCCAGTCCAACCCCCTGCCAAAGCAGGGCACCCACAGCAGCTTGCCCAGGGTCACAATGCCCAGGGGGGGTTGGAATCTCTCCAGAGGAGTCTTTACAACCTCCCGGGGCAGCCTGCTCCAGGGCTCCAGCACCCTCACAGTAAAGAATTTTTTTGCTATGTTTAGGAGGAACTTCCTGGGTTCCAGTTTGTGCCCCTTGCCCTGTCACTGGGCACCACTGGAAGAGTCTGGCCCCATCCTCTCGGCCCCTGCCCTTTACCAATTGATCAGATCCCCTCTCAGGCTGCTCTTCAGACTCACAGCCCCAGGGCTCTCAGCCTTTCCTCCTCAGCATCTCTGAAGCCTCTATTAGACTTCCTCCAGCAGTTGCCTCCCTCTCTCTGACAAATGCTATGTGGCTTTGGAGGAGAGCAGAACCAAGACAGACTTTTGGGTACTTCATACCACTAACAGTAGTGGGAAGGGCACAACCACCACCACTTCTGCATTGCACAGATGAATGCAACATGCAGCTCAGCTCCTGATGCACACACACAGGCATGCACTGAGCATGCAGTGTGCCCACAGCACACACACACACCCCCCCACTCCACACTCAGTGCCCAGAGCACACACCCCCCCCCACCACTCCACACCCAGTGCCCAGAGCACTACAGACTGCACTCTGCTTATGCACAGAGCCAAAAGCAGCAAAGCTGCTGACCTGGATGTCAGTGTGCAGCCTGTCCCCAGCACTTCACAGAGGCTCAGAAAGGCTCCAAACACCTCACCCACGAACCCTCCACAGGCCCTCCCACCACCCCAAGAGCAACTCCAGTGTCAGATGCTATCTCCCCTGGTTGTTCCAGTCCAGGAAGCCACCACAACACACAAAGCTGCAGCAGGTTGCTGACAGGGACAAGATGCAGCTGAGGCAGTGAAAGCAAGCTGAGCTGCAGCCCCCAGCAGCATGAGCCTCCTCCTTGGGGCAGTGACACTTGGTGGTCCCTGCCACACACCCTAAGGGACATGGCCCATCCAGACAGCAAACTATGGGGATGTATTTCAAGGGCTAGAGGTCAGTACATACATTTGTAAGTTTGTTCCCCCCCGCTCCCTGTTTACAGAACTGACTGGAACCTGATGGAAAAGCTCAGTAATGGAATCGATTTCTAGTGATGAACTCCATCAAATCCATCCTCTCTGCACTGGGGTCAGCAGAGCTCTGATGCAGGCTGCCAGCAGATCAGGAATCTGTCTCAGCTATGCAGCTTTCCAAAGAGAAGGGCATGCACCATCCCCTTGTCTGAGCAGGGTCATTTTATGCTCTACTGGAAATTAGTACAAAAGCAAAGGGACACTGAGACAGTTTCTGATCACTCTGAGATCAAAATAACTTTCCTGTCTTAATCAAGAGAAGTCTTTAATGATTCAAAGAGTTCCAAAAGCCCATGCAGCCCTCCACCACTTTCTGGCACAGGAATTTTGCTGTATCCAGTTATTCATAAGCTGCTCCTGCTTCCTCCCCAGGATCCATCCTCACTCAGTGCTCACAAAACTCTTATTCCATTCTCACTTCACTCCCACAGACAGACTTTTTAGCAGGGCCTGCTGTGACAGGACAAGAGGTGATGGTTTGAAACTCAGAGAGGGAGGTTCAGACTGGAGAGAAGTTATTTACACTGAGGCTGGTGAAACACTGACCCAGGCTGCCCAGAGAGCTTCTGGTAGATGTCCCATCCCAGGCCAGGTTGTTTGGGGCTCTGAGCTGCCTGCTCTAGTTGCAGATGTCCCCTGCTGGTTGCAGGATGACCTTCAGAAGGTCCCTTCTGACCCAAACAGGTCTTTGATTCTACGATCGGCAGTTCACAAAGTTGCGACTATGAGAGATACTCAGACCACGGTTTGGGTACAGCTCATTGAAATGCTCCAGCTCCAGCTTCCAGACAGCTTCAGGGTAGCTTTTGTAGCAGCCCTTTTCTTCTCCTAACACTCTGTGTCATCTTTGGAGTCATTCCACCAAAGCTGTGGTTCTTTTCTCCGTGCACAATCAGATCTGCTCAGAAACTGATGCTCTCAGCAACACATTAACCCAAATCTAAACAAACCATTCACTGTATTTACAGCTACTCACTGCAGCTATGCTGCATGCTCAAGGAAGACAAAGATTACAATATTTACTGCTCTGAATCATCAGCCCTCTTCTAATCAAAACCACACTTGTGTACAAAAACATCTGAGCTGATCCCCCTCTGTTTCCAGCTGACTATGCTGCTTCAAGGCCAAGCCTGCCAGCATTCATTACCTCTTGAGACCTTACTGTAACTGCTCCTGAGGTTCTCAGGCAGTGAAAAACCCATGCCCTGAGCACATCCTACAGCAGCAGAGCAGCAAAGTCAAGCAATCCTAGTGGCAAATACCCACAATCAGATTAGGAAAGTATTCTGGATAACACACTGCACTGCAAGCCTTGGCTTTTAAAATCCCATTACTGCTGTTGCCAACAAATAACTAACCCTACTCTTGCAGCTCTGGCAGGACAGCTCAGCCAGGGAAGAGCTGCAGTGCTGTAAAACTGAAGGGCAAGCTGAAGATGCAGAGGGGAAAAGACAAAAACACACCCCAAAACACCCCAGCAGTTTCAATGTCTAATGCATGTCCTTAAACTACTCAGGCTTCCAATGCAGCTTACTGCCTGCTGCCAGACTTCTGCAGCAGGCTACATCTGATGGTGTATGGGATAAAGCCTGAGAAGCCAAAGCTCTAGAACCTCAGTGTTTGCATTGCAAATTCTTGTTCCTCATAGTTCAGTTCTTACCAAGCTGGGAAATGAGCAGTTAGAATAGGACCAGGCTGCCCAGGGCAGTGGTGGAGTCCCCAACCCTGGAGGGGTTTAGAAGCCATGGAGATGTGTGCTGAGGGATGTGCTTTAGTGCTGGACTCAATCTTTAGAGGTGCTGTCCAGCCAAAATGATTCCACTATGAAGGCTTAAAAGGAAGTCCCTGAACAGCTCACAAAATGCCATGTTGGTCAGTTCTGGAGCTGCACTTCTCAGAGGAACTAACAGCGGGACATTAATCACATTGCTGTGTACAAAGTGATGCTGTTTGCTACACAAAATACTCAGCCCCTCCTCCTCCCAGAGCTGCTCCAGGCCCCTCAGCATCTTTGCAGCCTCTGCTGGACTCTTCCCAGTAGTTTCCTGTCTCTCTGAAACTGAGGAGCCTGGAACTGGATCTAGTAGTCCTGATGTGACTTTATTCCCAGTACTCCTGATGTGGCAGAGCAGAGGTAGGGGAGAAGCTCCCTACACCATGTGTATGTACTGGAAGGATTTCAGGTTAGGAAGGGAGGACTTCTTCCCAGGTTCAAGTTCTCAGGTTAGGAAGGGAGGACTTCTTCCCAGGTTCAAGTTTGACTGCTTCAATGCTAATGTATCCTGACCACCTTAGGAGTTGCAATGTGCCACCAGGGGGTTAACATGGAGCAAATATCACCTATAATGGTTATGGCCTCAAGCAAAACAAAGGCTGAAGTGTTGCAGCACAAGTGCTTGAGCAGCACACCCACCCTGTTGTAGAGCTGTGCTCTCAGGCGGTAGGAGCTGTACTCCTCTTTCCTCTTCTCCTCCTCTCTTCTCTTCCGCACCTCTGGCAGCTGCTCGTAGATCCTGAAGTGTAAAAGTAAAAAGCTAAAAGTAGTCACTTGGAAGGAACTAAGTGATAGCAAACCCCATCCCCTGGTTTATCTTCACATCCTGGGAAGGGCTGCTGCCCAGGCAGATGACAGAGACGTTTCTGAGGGGCACTGGTGTCACAGGGGGGAAATGTGGAGCCGCCAGCAGCTGGGCTCCCGGAAATTCCCACAGCCCACAGGGCCTTCCTCTGACAAGCACCACCCTCCTGAGAGCAGGATTTGCAGCCTGGAAACGACCACACACTGATGGATCAGCCAGCTGCAGCAGCACAACAGACTGAGCTGCCTGGAGCTCTTCAGCCTGCAGCCCCAGAGGGCATCTGGTCAATGCTGATCAAGAGCTGAAGGGTGGGGGTAAAGGGGCTGGGGCCAGGCTCCTCCCAGTGGTGCCCAGTAACCAGGCAAGGGGCAATGGGCACTAACTGGAACCCACAAGAGTCCCTCTGAACATAAGGAAAACTTTGCTCTGAGGCTGAAACCTTGGAGCAGGCTGCCCAGAGGGGCTGTGGAGTCTCCTTCTCTGGAGACCTCCTAAACCTACCTGGATGCATTCCTGTGGCTTGCCCTAGGTGACCCTGCTTTGGCAGCAGGGGTTGGACTGGATCATCTCCAAACTACACCATGCTGGGATTCTATGTGAGTCTATGAATACTTCAGACCAGCAAAAGAAGCAAGGGAGGGAAACCTGCATCAGCCTGCATGCATTTGCTGTTCAGGCAGTACAAATTAGGTGTCATTTGCTTCAAAGGAGAGGATGAGGAGGTCAGCTGGAACACAAAGGGATGGGAAGCTGCACAATACCAGGTAACTCCTTGGGCAGAATCCAGAAAGCAAAGATCAGATCCAAATCTCAATTAGCACTGAAGTCTGTCTGCTGTCCCATTCACCAGCAGCAGCTAGGGAGAGCCATGCACATTTGTAGCTTCTCTTGGCCCCACACAAACATGCTCACCAGCTTCACACTGCCATGGAGAGCCAAGTGAATAGCAAACCAGAATGAGGAGGAGGAAACCCTGCACTGCTTCCAGTGACCTCCCTGCCTCTGCAGCCCTCTTTTCCTGCTGTCTGCAGCTGCACTTAGGTCATGTCTTCTAAAGCTGTCACTACCCACATCAGCACTACAAAAGGAAACAAACCACACTGGGATGGTTATTCTACTCCTCTGATGCTTTGCCAGAAGCCATCAGTGGGTGCTAGGTCTGTGCATGCACTATCTCCAAGATCTGGGGTTCTGCTTCACTACCACCTCACCATTCCCTGAAGGCTTGCACTGACTTGAGGGCTGCCCTTGAAGCAAGCCTGAGCTCCACCCCTGGCAAACCATCCCACAGCAGAGATGTTCAGAGCAAGAAATGGGCAATGCAGAATTACAGCTACATTAGCTGAAATTGTCTCCATTAGCTCTAGCTAATTTGCCAGGAGAAATTCCATTTATAGCCTCACAGAGAAAAAGCAAAAGGCTTCTGCACTCATTAGAGGTGTGGATTCCAAAAGAATGGTAGGGAATAAATTACTTCTCAGCTCCAGGTGAGAGCTGGAGCATGACAGCAGCACAGGCACCAAGTGTGAGTGCCTGGATCAGCCTCCACAGCCCTGCTGACTTTGGTTATTCTGCAAACAGAGCAGTTCAGGCAGATCCCACAGTCCAAGTGACTCAAACTCAAACCTTCTGCTTCACCTAAACCCTGTGGGGATGCAGTCTCTGAGGAACTGGCATATTTGCCATGTTTACCATTTCTGCCTGCCTCTATCCATGCCCTAAGGGTCCTTCTACATGCCAAGGGCTGCTGAAACAGAACACTCTTGTTGGACTCTGCCAGCAGGAGAGAGTTTCATATCTAATGTATACTCCAGTAGAGATTTTGTAGAATCTCAGTGCAGCTGGGGACAGAAGTGATGTCTGGAGTTCATCTAGTCCAACCTCCTCCTCCTGCAGGGCTAGCTTCAAGGCTACATCACCTTGCCTCTCAGCCTGTGACTCCTGCAATGGATGCAGGTTCTGCCACCCCTCTGGGCCCTGGTCCAGTACATCACCACCTCCTTGCAAAACATTTCCTGCTCTCCAGTCACAGGTTCTCCTCACTGTAACACATCACCACTGCTGCTTGCACTGGCACCATGCACCTCCAAGAAGAGTCTTCCTCTGTCTCCTGTACACCCTCTTCCTGGATGATCTTAAAGGTCTTTTCCAAGCCAAACACTTCTGGTTCTATAGATTGCCAGTGTGCAGTGCACTTCACAAGTCACCTGAGTGACTGAGTGCTTACATCTTGAGCTGAAAAAGCTGACTTCTGCCCACCACTGAATTCAGCTTGAGCTGAAAAAGCTGACTTCTGCCCACCACTGAATTCAGCTTGAGCTGAAAAAGCTGACTTCTGCCCACCACTGAATTCAGCTTGAGCTGAAAAAGCTGACTTCTGCCCACCACTGAATTCAGCTTGAGCTGAAAAAGCTGACTTCTGCCCACCACTGAATTCAGCTTGAGCTGAAAAAGCTGACTTCTGCCCACCACTGAATTCAGCTTGAGCTGAAAAAGCTGACTTCTGCCCACCACTGAATTCAGCTTGAGCTGAAAAAGCTGACTTCTGCCCACCACTGAATTCAGCTTGAGCTGAAAAAGCTGACTTCTGCCCACCACTGAATTCAGCTTGAGCTGAAAAAGCTGACTTCTGCCCACCACTGAATTCAGCTTGAGCTGAAAAAGCTGACTTCTGCCCACCACTGAATTCAGCTTGAGCTGAAAAAGCTGACTTCTGCCCACCACTGAATTCAGCTTGAGCTGAAAAAGCTGACTTCTGCCCACCACTGAATTCAGCTTGAGCTGAAAAAGCTGACTTCTGCCCACCACTGAATTCAGCTTGAGCTGAAAAAGCTGACTTCTGCCCACCACTGAATTCAGCTTGAGTTGAAAAAGCTGACTTCTGCCCTCCACTGAATTCAGCTTGAGTTGAAAAAGCTGACTTCTGCCCACCACTGAATTCTCTGACTGCAGATACAATTCTCCCACCTTTCCTACCCAGGTCCACTTATTCACCTGAAACAAAATGTTCTTAACCTCACCGTTTAGATCTCTGAATCATTTCACTCCTTGGAACTGTTCTTCTCTTTTCTCTAACCAGAAGACCTAAATGGAAAATGTACAGGTAAGAGAATGGTGAACAAGGCAACTTCTCACAAAGACCCCACTGCAGCAATCTGAGTCCTCTGCAAGCTATGGACTCTTACAGACACAGATGTTAACTGCAGCACTTTTATTGCACACACACAAACAGCCTTAGGTATCCATTGCTGCAGAGGACAGAGCAGAGCCATGAAGGTACCTCTCTCAGCCAGCATGTGACTTGCACTCCTGTAGGCCCTTCTCTTCTCTGGAGGGTTGAAGAGCTCCTCTCGCTCAGCCTGCAGCAGGCTCTGCATCCTCCTCTCCTCCATCACAAGCTTCAGGCGCCTCAGGCGCTCACCGGAGCGGGAGATGAAGTCAGGGCGATGCGCTACGAGAGCCTCCTAGGAGGAGACAGCACAACACTGGGCTCAGTTTTGGGCTGCTCACTCCAAGGAGGACACTGAGGTGCTGGAGCATGTCCAAAGAAGGGCAACGAAGCTGGTGAAGGGTCTTAGAGCACAAGTTTGGTGAGGAGTGGCTGAGAACTGTCTAGGCTGGAGAGGACCTTTAAGATCAAGCCCAAGCATTAACCCAGCTCTGCCAGGACACCACTAAACCATGTCCCTCAGTACCTCATCTCCATGGCTTTTAACCCTCTCTGGGGATGGGGACTGCAGCACCACCCTGGGCAGCCTGTTAGTAAGAAGCAGCCAATAAGAAGGAACAAAAAGCATTTCCAGGCTCAGTGTCCTACCAAGACCTCTACCTGCAGCGTGAGCTCCACGGGTGGCCACAAGGACTTGCTCTCAGCACGTCTGTCTTGAGCTGCTGGCTCAGTCCTGTGGTTGTGCTGCTGCTCTTGCCAGTTCTTCTCTCTGAGAGGCTCTCTCCAAGGCTTTGTGCCGGTCCATGGCTCAAACCAAGATGGCCCAGGACCAGAAAAAGGACTGGAATGGTTTTCTTTCCTAGACTCAGCTTTTAAGTCTTCTGCTTGGACGACCCAGGAAACGCCTGGTAAGGGATCGGAGAAGTGAATGAAGGTTTGCAGACCACAATCCCTGTGTCCATTTTCCATCCCCACCTGCAGCCCTCAGTGCCCAGGGTCCTGGCTAAATCCAATCAGTGGCCTAATACTGCAATTAATCCTCCCTTCAGTTTACTCACAGGGCTCTGTGGCAGACACTTTTGGCAGTTTCCACAAGAGGTCCTTTGCCAACGTCAGCAGCTCAGCAGCTCTTCACCTAACCCCACTCTGCGTTTGGTTTGCACATGTCTCTCTTTACAGAGAGAACAGTTATTTAGGAGCAATTTCAAGTTTTTAAGGAACTTCTCTGTTGTCCTTTTCATAGATATTTTTGAAGATCAAATGCTTCACAGCTTCCCAATGTTAGCTGCACATGCAAGAATTAGATTACTCACAGTTTACACACACAGAGGAGTTTGTCTGCATCAGCTGAGCAGGTATTCTTGTTTCTAAATCAAACCAGTGTGACAGAGAATGACTTGTCCCCACCACAACAACCACCATGACTAAGGACAATACTCTTAAATATTTAATCATCATGTTCTGAAGACTTACAGGAAATTAAAAGGGGGAAAAAATCCAAGCCAGAAGGCTACACCATCAGGCCAGAAATGCAGCTCCAGCTAGAAGAGGGAGATGGGTCTAGCCCTTCTGGTACCTCCCCTCAACACTTGCTCTTTGAAGGCTCAGCACATGAAGCATTAAGTGCACCTTAGAGTGAGCAGTTCCTCAGAGCTTAACAAAACTTTTTCTACCTTGAATATCAAGATGAGGTATCTACATGATCCCCATCTCATCCATCTTTCCTTGCCTTACTCATTGCTTCTTATCTACTCCCTTTACAGGCTAGGCTGCCTCTCACAGCCTGACTGAAAATGTCCTAACAAGAGAGCACTGGAGAGCTCTCTGGCACCTTGCTTTCCTTTAAAAACCCATTTAGTAAAACCAGAACAAGAACTGCCTGCCCCAGTACCAGGCTGCTGTGCCCCAGCTGAGCCTCCTCTCCTGTTCTGCTGCTTGCTGTCAGAAGCAGAGCACTGCCAGTCTGCAGGGGAAGTGCATTTTGAGCTGACCTTGTGGTAAAGGCAGCCTGTTCCTTTTTGTCCTTTTCTCCAAGACAAACCTGCCTGGTTGTCCCTTCTGCTTCCCTTGGCTTCCTGCTGATCTGTGACCACACCATCTGACTGTCCTAAAGTACCTTCCAGACGATGCCAGGGCTCCTGTGCCCATTGCTTTGGCTGCCTGGGCCTTGGGGTAGGAAAGGTCACACCAACATCTCGAGTGTTTTTCTTTGTGGCACTGTTCACAATCTCCAAGTCTCCTGTAGTGGAAAACAAAGCAGGAACATCTTTTTCCAGAGCAGCTGGAAATGTTTCAGCATCAGCACAAGTGACATGCACAGTACAGGGGATGATCCTCAGGTTTCCCTTTGAAGCTGGAGGATTACTTGTTTTACCCCACCCCCAAAGGGCAAAATCTTTGATGTTCCACTTCCAATCCAAGGAGAGTTTAGAGTGACTCAGGTTTGTTACTTTATGATAGTCTGAGTGAAAGCAAAGAGGTGGCAAACAAGTACCCCAGGCAAAGTAAGCAGATAGGGATATGTAATGAGGAGACACAGGGGAGGTCCAGGCTGGATGTTAGGAGGAAGTTCTTGACTGAGTGATTGGCATTGGAATGGGCTGCCCAGGGAGGTGTTGGAGTCACTGTCCCTGGAGGTGTTCAAGCCAAGCCTGGATGTGGCACTGAGTGCCATGGTCTGGTTGATTGGCTAGGCCTGGGTGCTAGGTTGGGCTGGGTGAGCTTGGAGCTCTCTGCCAACCTGGATGATTCTATGATTCTGTATGAAGGGTGAGAATTAAACTTGAATCAAATATGCCCCTGGCTGTGAACCAGGAGAGGTCACCATCCCTGGAGGTGTTTAAGGACAGACTGGATGTGGCACTTAGTGCCATGGTCTGGTCCATGTGGTGGTGATAGGTCATAAGCTGCACTTGATAAGCTCAAAAGCCTATTTAGCCTCAGTAGTAATTCTGTGATTCTGTAATTCTCACCAGAAACATGCACCAGATATTGGTTTCCAAAGAGCTGAGAGGCAGAAGGAAACACAGCACAGAAGAGTCTGGAATTGAACCACTCACCTGCCTGGATGCCTTTGCTCAACATTCGTGTCCGTCGTTTGTGACTAAGGGCAGAGCTTGGCCCCCAGGAGCTGCTGCTTGAATCCCATGAAATGGAGACTGCATTCTAGGAAAACAGAAAAAAGAAAACCACAACCTGCAAGAGGGCAGAAATTCCTGAAATGCCAAATGAAATTAACAGAAAGTCGGTTTTAAACAGCAGGGAAGTTCTAGCTGTCACTCCTGACCTGTGGCACACTGATTCTATCAGCATTTAATGCCTTGCACAGGCTGATGAGTGCCTCTTCCTCTGTGCCACCCAGCAGCCATCCTCACACACCACTGCACCCTCAGCAGCCTG
Organism: Semnornis frantzii; assembly: GCA_013399775.1. Classification (NCBI taxonomy): domain Eukaryota; kingdom Metazoa; phylum Chordata; class Aves; order Piciformes; family Ramphastidae; genus Semnornis; species Semnornis frantzii. The sequence goes on along the minus strand of VWYK01038420.1, from coordinate 250,895 downwards.
GCAGAGTAGGTGGCTCTGGAGGCAAGAGCTTGCCTGTGATCAGACTCTGCAATGCTGAGTGTCCCTCCCAAATCACTGCATTCCACGAAACCTACAACATCCTCCACCTCCTGGGTCCTGACTTCACAGAGGCCCCATCCCCGAAGGGATTTCCAAGCTGTGGTTGGACTTGATCATCTTAAAAGGTCTCTTCCAACCAAAATGATTCTGTGACTCTGTGGCAATGTGGCCAGTCAAGCTTAGGGAAGCCCTTTGCTGTGCCAAGGTCATCTGCTGCTTCTGCTTTCAGAGGAGACTGCAAAGGCTCTAACAGTCTGGAAAGAGAATAAACACCTAAAGGGAATGCTTGGGTCATACCCCCTCACCCCAAAAGCCTTTAAAGGCTGCTTGGTAGATTCAGAGTGTAAATGTTGCAGCATTGGCAGGAAAGGCCAAAACCCTTTCAAGCAGGGGCAGTTCTCTCACCCTGGGGATGTCCATCACACACTTTTCCAGGTGGAGAAGATGAAACTCCATGAAAACAAGAAAAGAAGACAGGAGGTAAGAAAAAGGCTTAGGTGAAGCATTGCTTTCAGATCTTCACCATTCAGCCCAGGAGAGGAGCAGCTGCAGGGCTGTAAGCAGCACAAGCTTGTTACAACAAACTCACTCCAGGGTTAGAACATGGTGGAACTTTCCAGCCACTAAGAAAGGAACATACTCTGTGTCATGCAGCTGCCTCACCAGCTTCTTGGTGACACAAAGCCCAGCAGAGGTTGGTGCTTTGTTAACTGCAATCAACCAGCAGTGCTTCCACAGGCTTCAAACCCAACCAAGCTCTGCAACTCCACTGAATTCAGTTTTTAATTATGAAACAGATTGACTTTTTCTCCTTGGCTCACAGCAATTAGTATCCTATTAGTAACTCATAATGCCAGGCACGCTGGAAATGAGCAGAGGCTTTTTTATTACCTCTTTATTGTACCCCTGCTACCACCACTTCAATGCTATGCATAATTTCATTCCAGCATTAAAAGGAGGCAATTTTTGGTCTGATGCATGCTGGCAAGGATTGCTTTTGGAATTTCAGAAAATTATTACAGCTCCAGTTGAGTGCCTGAGACAGAGGTAGTAGAGTTGGGTCTTCTTTCAGACAACAGAAGCAGATTTGAATATGAGCTCAGCAACAGGGAAGGGAGCACAAAGCAAGGAAGAAAGGCCAAGATAAGGCACTGCCATGTACAGCAGCCTGCAGAAATAAATAGCAGCAGTGAATATTGACAGGCACATTGCTCCTTGGGCTGGGATACTCAGTGCAGAGCTTCCTAAGCCCTGCAGCAGCTGAACAGCACAACCTTTAGCTGTGTACCTGCTACCAGATGGCAGCTTCAAGAGAGCTTTACAAAGAACAGAAACTGGAAGAGATAAAAACCTTCTGGGATGGGCTCTATAAATAAATTAAGAAAGCTGCAACCAAGTTTCCTGGAAGCAGAGCTGACAATAGGCTGCCATAAAAAAACTGAGCTACAAGATGCAGCACTTGCTGGGAAGCCTGCTGCAGAAGCTGCTCTAGGAGTAGGGCTCCTGCTGTAAACAAGTGTCTCTGAGCCACACATACTGGCAACTGAAAAATAAACAGGCAGGGGGCTACTGGGGAGGGTCCAGCAGAGGCTACAAAGATGATGAGGGGCTTGGAGCATCTGTGTGAGGAGGAAAGGCTGAGAGCCTGGGGCTGCTGAGCCTGACTTTGAGCTGTTTCTACTGAAAAAGCCGTAACTCGTCTGAATGAAGTCTCAGTGCTGATGCCAACACACCTTTCTTCTCAGGACACCAAAAAACAGAAATACTTCTCACTCATTCCAGTGCTCTTCACCACTGCTGCGCACTGCAGAAGAGCAAAACTCTGTCATCTCTTCCCATAATCACCACATCCAAGCCCCCTTTCAGGAAATTAGTTTGGATTTCTCTTCCAAAGGCCAAATTTAACTGAAGGAATCTGAAGGATTTTCTCCACTTTAGGACAGCCTGGCTTCAGAACAGCCTGTTTGAAAGGGCTGAGAGTTGGTCTTGCAGTAGGTCTAAATACAGCCACCCAAGAAGCTACAAACCAACATTCCTCAGCATAAACTCACTTCAACATTTGAAACAGGAAAATGAGAAGAAAATCCAACCACTCCTGCTGATCTCTCATGAAGTGGTGTCTGGTTTTGCCCAGAGAGATTATGGGAGCAATGTGCAGTCAAAATGTAGCATCAGAGTCTGGAGGACTGGTAAAGCACAGAACCTGCAGCTACCAAGAGAAGTGAGATCCAGCAGGACCAGGCTGCCCAAGACAGAGAACCAAGGGAAGCAAAGCACAGCTGGAGGTATTTTCATCTCACCCTAATTCCTGGAAAGCCAGAGACTTCTTGGAGTTACTCAGAGCAAAGACAGAAGCCTCACAAACAACAACCTGGGGGGAATTCAGAGTGGTTCTCCCAACCCCAAACTGCCACTGCAGAGCAGCTGAAGAGTCCCTGCTGAAGCGAGTCCCAATCCCCTTTGTGTGCAGCTGACCACTTACCTGCATCTCCTTCCTCTTCCTCTGTCGCCCAGGAGCAGCCTTTGGACGTTCTGCACCCACTGTGTCACCACTCCCCTCGTGCCTCTTCTGAGAGCAGGCCTTCTGGAGGCTGATGGTGCAGTAGAGCTGGGAGAGCCTGGCTGGCAGCCGCACTCTGTCCCGCCCGAAGGCCCTCACCAGCCTGGCGGTGTCGATGGAGGAGATGGAGCTGCTCACCTCAGTCTGGGCAGAGGTCTCCAGCTCTGTTTGGCTCACCACATCCGAGTCGGAGACGGTGGAGCTGATGGTGCTGCCGTGGTCTCTGCTGAGCCTGGCCTCTGAGCAGGTGTCACTGGGAGTCTCCAAGGCCTGCTGGTGCTCCAAAAGCTTGTCTGTGTGGCAAAGCAGTCTGCCCCCTGCCCTGCTTCTCCTGAGCTCGACAAAGTCAGTTTCCTCAGGGCTGAAGCGTGGGTCCCGCTCAGCAGGTGCTGCATTAGGCTCTGAGCTCCTTTGGGCGGTGCCCTCTCCTGCCAGTCCCGTTTCATGCCGTGCCCTCCCCTGGCCAGAGAAGCTGGCAGGGATCAGGGTGTGCTGAAGGGGACTGCGCAGGAGCCTGGCCAGCCGCTCCAGGCGCTGCACCAGGGACAGCTCAGGCTTCCTGCTGGAATCACTCTGCTGCTGCGGCTGCTGCCACTGCAGAAACTTCACCCAGAGCTCATCCAAGCTGGGGTGAGCTCTGTGCCTCAGTGCTGTGCCTCTCTCCACATTCTCATTAAGATGACTTGTTTGGCTCTGTGGCAAAGGGCAGTTTCTAGCTGCTTTTTGCCCTGCTGCTCTTCTGTGGTGTTGCTGCAGCTCCTTTCCTGGTGTTTCACTCCCCAGAGATGTGCTGCTGCTCAGATCCTCATTCCTGCTGGAATCTGCTTTTGCAGTGAGTGGGAAGAATTCATCTTCCCTACTTTTGTTGTGCCAAACAGAGGCAGTAGGCTGCTGGGGAGGTGCTTCCTTGCCATGCTGCAGCACAGACCTTGAGCAAGGCCTAGGGCGGCCAACACCAGAACTGTCCTCTGACAGCTCACTGTTTGATGGGAGGGAGCTCTCCCAGAGGGCTGTTGGGTGCTGAAGGTAGGGCTGTGCAGGTCTGAAGAATGGATGAGTGGTTTTGACAGCCTTTGAATGATCTGTGTGTTAGGGGAGAGAAGAAAAGCCTTTAGCTTCAGATGCTTTACAGAAATCTTACACAGGATGCTTTTCATCCTAATGCCTTCCGAGCACTCCAAAGGATTGCAAGCAGCAATTCTGTAGCCATTCCCAAAATGCAAATGAAGTTTCAGCATTATTACAACTACATCAGTGATGCTATCATTTGCAACGTGGTGTCCAAAAAATATTACATACACCTGAGAATGAAGGAGGAATCCAACTGCAGCAGGTAGCCTCACACCAAGCAAGTTTCTTCTCACCTTTAGATGGAACCTTCTGGGTTCCAGTTCGTGCCCATTGCCACTTGAGCTGTCACTGGGCACCACTGACAAGAGTCTGACCCCATCCTCTTGCCTCCCTACCTTTAGCTCCTGCTAAGCATTGCTCAGATCCCCCCAGGGCTGCTTTTCTGCAGGCTCTCAGCCCCAGGGCTCTCAGCCTTTGCTTCTCACAGAGCTGCTCCAGGCCCCTCAGCAGCTTTGTGGCCTCAGTTGGACTCTCTCCAGCTGTTCCCTGTGTCTCTGGAGCTGGGGAGCCCAGAACTGGACCCAGCACTCCAAATGTGGCCTGACTGGGGCAGAGGGGCAGGAGAAGCTCCCTTACCCTGCTGCTTACATTTTCAGTGCACCACAGGACACCATTTGCCTTGCTGGCCACAAGGGCACATTGCTGCCTCGTGGTGAACATTTCCATGGGGCTGCAGTTTTTCCCTTGGATTTTTTTTACTCCTTTTCCCTTTCCAACACACTCTGGGGTAATGTCAAGACCATGAAGAGTATCTCCAGACCCAGCCTCACTAACTCTGAAACTGCAGGGATTTGCCTTCCCATACAAGGTCAATGTTTATATGCTCTTGTAAGAGGATTCCACCATATCCTCCAGAGCAATGAGATCAGGTTTGGGAATACTGTGCAGAATTTTTTGCTATTTCTGTAGTTTTAAGAAGTTACCAACAAAATGGAAAGAATGCAAAGAGGCAGAAAGTAAAAGTAAGTTTATAGAGAGAAACTTTGGGGGAAAAAGCTTCCATAACTTGGATAAGTTTAAGCTCTAGACAAGCTCTCTGGGTAGAAGTAAGCTTTTATTAGACCATCTAAAAAATACAGTTGGAGAAGTCAGGGAAGAGTTTAGTCCCTTCAGACTTGCTTTCATGTCCAACTGCACAGGAGAGTTTATCCAAATGCTGTTGCTACTTACAGCTGGTTTTTTGCCTGTGTCTTTGGAGCACCACAGCAGGATCCTGTTGGATGGTTTTATATTAACACTGCTGTTCCCCTTTCAGTTCTATGCAGGCTGTTCAGAGAGGCAGCAGTTCCCTGATGCCTGCTCCATCCTGACATCCTGTTTGTTACTGTGGATTCCTGCAGCAGGGCCTGTTGTGACAGGGGGAGGGGTGCTGCTTTGGAACTGAAAGAGGGAGCTTTTAAATAAATGGAAAACCTTTCACCCTGAGGGTAGTGAGGCACTGGCCCAGTCTGCCCAGAGGAGTGGGAGATGTCCCATCCCCAGAAATATTCCAGGTCAGGCTGGACAGGGCCAACCACCCAGCCTGTCCTTACAGCAGAAGGCTTCAGCCCTTGGAACAGTTTTGTGGCCTCTGGAGCTCTCCAACAGATCCATGTTTCTCCTATGAAGAGAAATTATCTTCTGGGAATACCAAAATCTTTCCACTCTGAAGAGCAAAGCTTCAAAGAAAAACCCTTCTGAAGTGAAGAGTTAAATCATCAGAAGGTATCACAGAATAGTTTGGGTTGAAGGGACCTTTAAATGTCAGCCAGCCCAGTACACCTGCAGCAAGCAGGGACATCTCCAGCTCAAGCAGGTTGCTCAAACCCCTCTCAATACATCAGCACTGCTCTGAGGTGACCTTACCCCAGGTACCTTGAGCTGCCTGCTCACCAAGGACACAACAATCACACTGAAGCACTCCTTAAAAACCTGTCTCATTAAAGGACTTCATAGGACAGTTTTTGTGATACTAAGAGAAAGCCCAAACCCTGTTGTGTGACTGCCCAATGGAGAGCAGGAACTAATCCATATCTGCTCAGAGGGTTCAGGTCCCATCCCTCATTACCAGCCACAATCAGGTTATCTCCTGGCAATTAGCTGCCTCTTTAACACTCCACACACTGAGCAACCAACAGCTTCCCTGAGCAATGCAGAGCTGCCTTGCCCCTAGGACTGGTGGCAACCACCCAGCAAGCTGCTGCTTGGAGTTACTCCTGCTCAGGGACAAGGTGCAGCAGGCAAGGTAAGAGAAGCTGATGAAGCAGAGAGCATTGTTTCCTCCAGTTAGTGAGGAGGGTTCTTTACTGGGAGAATGTGGGGAAGAGGTGAAGGTGTACCTTAAACCACCACCAGAAGTGACATGCTTTAGAGAAAGGTTTTGCACACAAATCCCCAGAGGAAAGAAAGGAAGCCCTGAGAAAGCAACCATCTGAGATGTGTGCTGTATGAGAGAGGGCTCAGAATGCTGCCCAGCAAATTAACACCAAAAGGGGAATGCACAGAAATAAAGGAACTGGGAAGGAGGAGAACTGGCAGTGATTCCCAACTGAATCCAAACTGAACAGAGATTCCCAGAGGAAAGTAACAACCTATCAAGCTGTAAAATATGGAGCCTTGATTCTCTTCACTGCCAGGGTGAAATTCTAACATCAAAGGAACTGAACCCACAGCCTTCAGCCAGGCCTTGTGCAGCTTTCTGTGCTAAAGTGCTGTGAACAAAGAGGTTTTTCTATCCAAACCAAAATGCTCACTGGTGGGACAGGAGAGTTCTGAGAGCACCTGAGGTGATGCTGCATATGAGACAGGCAGACCTGGATCCATCAGACACAAAAGTCTTTTTGCATTTGGGAGATAATGAAGTACCTGAGTGAGAGTTCTGAACACTGCCTGCTGGCCCAGCTGCAGACATTTTGGATCTTGCCCTCAGATAGGGAACATAATACATGCCAGTGCTTCCCAGGGGCTTGTAGGGCAGCAGTATGGGCTGAGCTGTGGGGAGAGAAGGCAAAGCAGGTCACATAAGGTAGGCTTTCATCCTTAATGCAACAAACCCCAGCACAGTGAGGTTTGGAAGGCACCTCTGGAGATCACCCAGTCCAAGGCCCCTGCCAAAGCAGGGCGCCCGCAGCAGCTTGCCCAGGATCACTATGTCCAGGTGGGGCTGGAATCTCTCCAGGGAAGGAGACTCCACAGCCCCTCTGGGCAGCCTGCTCCAGGGCAAAGGTGCTGAAGGGCCTGTGAGGAGGAAAGGCTGAGACCTGGGGCTGCCTGGAAGAGCAGCCTGAGAAGGGATCTTCTCAATGGTGATCAACAGCTAAAGAGGGAGGGGCAAGAGGATGGGCACAGCTCCTTTTCCATGGTGCCCAGTGACAGGACAAAGGGCACAAACTGGAACCCAGGAGGTTCCATGTGAGTGTGAGGGAAAACTTCCCTGTGTGGGTGCTGCAGCCCTGTGGAGTGTCCTTGTCTGCAGGGATTCCAAACCCACCTGGACATGTCTCAGTGCAACCTGTTCTGCTGAGCCTGCTTTGGCAAGGGGGGTTGGACTGGATGATCCTCAGGGTCCCTTCTAATCCCAAGCACCTGTGGTTCTGTGAACAGATAACATCCCACAGCTACATTTAAGACACTCACCAGTGTGGCTGGGAGGAGAAGCAGCCCTGCTGAGGGTTGCTGTGGTGCTGCTGGGAAGCTCTGGTGCTGGCTGGGGGACAAGCTGGTCACTGTCTTGTGGCTGAACATAAATCTCTGCAGAAAAGGTGACCTTCTCAGGGCTTTCTGTTGTTATCTGTGTGGTGGCATCAGAAGTGCCCTTCCCAGTTTTTGCAGGGACTGCAGAGCTGGAGATGCTCTTCAGGCTACATGTCCCTGGGCTCAGAGCAGTGACTTGTGGTCCTGCACTGCTTTGCAGAGGCAGCTCCTGCCCTGCTCTCACTGGAACAGAGGGAAGCAACAGGCAGGGACCTGCTGAAGACACTGGTGCTGGGAGAGGTGGGCACCTTTCATCTTCTGGAATAAGGTCAGCAGCTGATGGTTTAGGAACAGCTGTTACTGAAGTTTCTGGAGCTTTTAAAGCCATTGGTTGGGTCTGAGCTTCAGGTTCACCCCTCCACCTCCTCTCACTGTCAGCATTCACATCCCTACGCAGCTCTGGGCTACCACACTTGGAGGAAAGAGTAATGTGGACACAAGAAAGAGCTTTCTTAGTTGGTGAGGCAGGAGGTGCAGATGCAGTGGATAAAATGTCATCTGCAGATGAATGGTGAGACACAACCATTTGCTCCCTCACAGCCTCCTTCTGAACGAGAGGAACTTCACCAGGCCCCTTCTCTTCTCCCAGTAACTTACTGTGGCCCTTCAGCAAACCACTTTGGAGGGCTGAATCTGAACCTTCCAAGCTCTGAAACAATCTGATGTGTCCAGGTGGGCTGCATTTCTCCTGCTGGTAAGAGTTTGCAGAATGGGATTGACCAAATCTATTCATTTCTTGATTCGATCCTGTGTGGCAGGCGAGCCCCACGAGTCTGGCACTGTGCCTGCCCAAAGCAGTCACATCAGATCTTTCTGCACTCAGGGCCTGTCTTTTCTCAGCATGGATGCTTACAGAACCCTGCTCTGACAAACAGTCTGTTTCTTGATGAGCTCCAGCTCTGTTCCTGTCAGCAGAGACATGATGAAATCTGTCTCTCCCAGCAGTAGAAGCAGTCTCATTAGCCACTGAGCCAGCGAGCACTGGACTGGGAGGAGGGCAGCTCTCAGATTTCTCCCCGTGCTCTGTGTCATGGCTCTCAGCCTCAGTGCTAGCAGAGTCACCTTCCAAAGGCTTTATGCCATCAAGACCATCTCCAGGAACACTGCTGCTGAGTGCTACGAGAGTCAGTGGTGACTGCAAACGCTTTCGGGACGCAAAGGTGATGGAAGTGATCTGCTGAGCTGCATCCTCACAAGCTGTGTCCGTGGGCAGCTGCTGCTGTGCTGTGTGTGCAGGAGCAGCCACAGACCTCACTGTGCACCTGTGCCACGCCTCCTGCACCGGTGGATGAAGCTGAGCAGCATCAGAATGAGAAGTGGCAGCTGCCTGACGTTGCTGGCAGGCAGGGGACTGAATGGTGCTCAAAGATTTCGAGTGCCTGTCCTTCAGCAGGCAATGATCAGCTCTGTGCTGTGGCACAGCCTGTCCTAAGCTTGGCTCTGCAAGCTCCTTACTCCTGGTGCCTTGTGGCTGGTTGTCAGGCTGAAATGTTTTGTCACTTGGAGCTCTGACATGCCCTGTGTCCTGTTGCTGCTTACAGCTGTGCTCAGAAGCAGCCTTCAAATCACATATCCAGGGATCCTGAAAAACACAGAAGAGTTCTCACAGGTTAAGTGGACCACAGCCTGCCCTCACCAGAACCTGGACTGCAGGAATCACAGAACTGCTGCTGCTGTCACTAGCCAAGAGCCTGTCACCATGAATGAGCAGAGGCTTCCTCTGGAACTCATCTGTTTGTGGGGCTAATTAAAAATTCATCTCATTCTAAGTGCCAGCAAATTAGCTTACAAGGGTTTGATGCTGTAAAAAACAGTGGTGGTGACATCTGTGATGGAACCCTGGAGTTCTGTGAAGTTGTGACTCTTCTACTTAGGCTAAGTTGTAAATAATCTTCAACAGGACTCCAGGCTCTGGAGAACAAGAATAAAACTTCCTCCCTTTCTCTCAGATGCAGCTGTGAGGGAGCAGGCTGCCCAGAGAGGTTGTGTGGTCTCTATCTCTGGAGAGATTTCAAACCCACCTGGACATTGTGATCCTGTGCCAGCTGCTCCAGGGGACCCTGCTTTAGCAGGGATGTTGGACTAGATGATCCCCAGAGATCCTTTCCAACCCTCACCATGCTGGGATCCTGTGAAATGCTGGCAGTTGATCTCTGCAGCAACCTCTCTGAGTGCTGCAAGGCAAAGGCAGTTTGGAAGAGCAGAAAGACAAACAGCTCTGCACTGAAGAGCAGACTACAAACCAGTGAAGAGCACACTCCCAGATGCATGCAGAAGAATTGTTCCTCTAAGAGCACAAAGAGAAACCTTTGCAAGCACATCTCAGAAAACCTTCAAGTACTGCTCACAGTAATTGATTACTGCCAGCCTGGATCAAAAACACACAACAGATTTTGCCCTGAAGCACATGGAGGCAGCTACTGACCTGCACCATCAGTGCTGCACCTCCACCCAGGGGCAGCAATAACTGAGACACCAATCTCTGAAAGGAGCTGGATCAGTTCAAGAGAGATAAAGATTTCTCTCCACACTGAGAGTGCCCTCAGTGAGCCAGGCTCTAACCAAAGCAGCTCTCCCAGGGTCAGGCCCACTGATGCCAGAGCACCACAGCACCTCCCTTGCATGATTTCCCCCCAGTTCTGCTGGGCAGGTCACTTTGGTGTCAGAGGCACTCCCAAGGTTAGTGAACACTGGAAGGAACAAGATGAAAGACAAATCATTCCCTCAGCATCCAAATGGATCTCCAAAGCACAGCAGTGTCTGCCAAGCTTCAGGCCAGCAGCCTTCTTAGCAGGAACTTCTCAAGTGGGGACATCACCTTCGTCATTTACCTGCCCTGCCCCAACTGTCTCTGAAATCCACAACACTTCCACTGAGGTGCAGAAAGCAGATCTGAGACAAAAGTCCTGCCTGGAGGTGGACCAGAGAAGCTTCTTTTAAATCAAAAAGAGTCACTAGACCCAGGCTGTATTTCCCTGTCCTACTGCACACAACAAGTGTGGAAGCCACAGAGCCACAGACAAACGGAACACAGGGCTCTGGGTGGGCAGATCCTCAGCAGCTGGTTGGGATGTGGACACAAAACACAGTTAAAACCATTTTTGGGCTAAGTTACAAGGTCAAACCAGGTTATCCCAGAGCAGATTTTCCACCCTTTCTACATCTCAGATGTCATAACCAGGAAACTCTTGCACTAAGGCCTGGGTTATTACTCCAAAGCAGCACTTCTCTGCAGCCTTATCTGTCCTAAGCAAGCCAAGTAGTTTATCTGGCTTCCTGTATCTCCTACAGCCAAGAGGAACAAGAAGGGACTGCAGGAGGAGGGCACAGTCCTGTGCCACAGTATGGGTGCTCCTGAGGCCCTCTCTTCCCTAAACCACACACCAGTTCCACGGCCTGGAGCAACACACAGCAACTCCTACTACAGAAAGTGAGCACAAAAGTTGCTATAAACTCCTCTTCCCAAGGCTTTCACATGTTTTATTGTGCTTGTTATGTGTCATCTTTCCAAAAAAGCTGTGTGGCATATGATCCACCAGAGATTGCAGTGCAAATTTATAGCTACAACTTGCTGAACTTCCTGAGAAAGTGAGAAAGGAGGAGGAGTGGAAAAATACAGCACATACAGCACAGAAAGGGAGAACACTCTCAGTTTTGGGTTGGAGGGTACAAAAAATGGATTCCCTGAAAGGTTGTCAAGCCCTGGACCAGGCTGCCCAGGGCAGGGGTGAAGTCTCCATGCCTGAAAGGACTGAAAAGCTGTGTAGATGTGGTGCTGAGGGATGTGGTTTAGTGGTGACCTGGTGCTGCTGGGACAACAGTTGGACTGAAAGGTCTCTTCCACCCAAAGCAATTCTATGATTCTATGCACAGCCTTTGTCTCCTCCTGAAGAAGCCTCAGGCACTGCACTTTCTCACTCCATGAATGGCCAGCTCAGACCCCCAGGAGGAGTCAGTATGACACTCAGAAAAGTCCTGTGTCAAGTGTTTGCCTGTCCCTGGGCACTCCTGCCAGGCTTCAGCAGAGAAGGGTCACAGGAGGGAATTTCTCTCCTGTGCAATGGATGAGCTGCAAACTCTACAGGGACACTCCACGAAGGAAGTGTGCAGCTAACAGATTCCCCACCCAGGGCCTGTTAGTTACACTGAAGAGAGAGCACAGCAGATGCAGTTCAGTTCCCCTGGGTTGCTTGGTGAGTTGACAGAGCTGGGGTAAAGGCTGGGCTGAAAGATGTCTTGCAACCAAAGCAACTCTGTGGTGCCACAATTCCTAAGCACTGCTGGCTGGCAGAGACAGCTTCAACTTTCACACTGAGTGCTCCCTTTCTTGGGCCACCTGAGTGCATGTTTGGATCCCATCTCTGTGCTTATGTCCCAGTCACCTCCTCAAGCACTGCACTCAGCTCAAACCCCAGAAATCACTATGCTGCTGCTTTTTCAGTGCCTGCCAACACATCACCAAACCAGGCACCAGCTACTGACTACCTCACAAGCTGGAATGATCTTTGCGATTGGAGAGCGCAGAGCAGAACTCTCCAAAGCTGTCTTACTCCTTCCTTGCATTTTGGGTTTGGTGTTATTTTTTTACAGACAAGTTTCACATGCTTCTGCAGGAAACCATAAAACCTCCCAGTGGCACATTCTATGCCTCGAGCTGGCACCTATACAAATGAGAAGCAGGGTCTAAACGTTGCAAAGTGAACACTCATCATGAGCCTGCATGGGAAGCACTAAATAAAGATGATGGTCTGATGAGAACTGTTTGCCTGAGTGCTAGGAACACTTTGTCTTCCTCAGTCTCTAAAGTTTAGGAGAAGAAAAACATCTTTTGATCATCTTTGTTCTGCTCTTTTGAAGTCAGTGCATGGGCAGCTCTGCTCTATAAACTCAACAGGTATTTCACTGGACAGCTTCCATTAACTGCACAGCAGATGAGTTTGTCAGCAACTGGCTGCAGGTTTGCCTGCTGAAGAGTTTCCCACCTGTATTGTTCAGTGGCATCGCTTTGCTTGGAAGGAAGCACACATTTATCTTATCAAGTCTAACAACCAAACCTACTCACTGGCATTCTGCACATGTAATCCCATTCTTTACCTCAAGTTAAAGCTGTTGCAGAGCACAAATATTTTCAAGATGAAAGCAGCAAAGTTATGTGGCTGATCTAAAGCAAGTTCTTGGAATCAGAGGTTCCCAGCATGGTGGGGGTTGGAAGGGACCTCTGGGGATCACTAAGTCCAAACCCCCTCTGCTAAATAAAGCAGAGTCACCCCAGGGTCACAATGTCCGGGTGGGGTTGGAATCCCTCCAGAGAAGGAGACTCCACAACCTCTCTGGGTAGCCTGCTCCAGGGCTCCAACACTCTCACAAAAAAGGTTTTTTTCCTTCTGTTCCTGGGTTCCACTTTGTGCCCACTGTCCCTTGACCTGTCACTGGGCACCACTGAAGAGAACCTGGCCCCAGTCTCTTGACCCCCACCCAGAGCCTGCATTGTACCTTGGCCAGGGCAGATTTCTGGGCACTCTGAAGCAGCTCTGCCTTTATTTCTTCTATTCTTTGTTTGTCCTCTTCGTTCCAGTCTGACAGAGAGTCCTCAGAGCTGGCCAGTTTGAGCTTCACCCATGCTGCACAAGGAACATAAAGCAGAAAGCAGGTCCCTTGCCACCTGCTCACATCACTTACGGTAAAAGTTTCACAACTCTGCTATGCATTTCTAGCTCCTGGCACCACTTGCTGCCGTGGTTCACGAGGGAACAAGACCTCCATCAAAAGCCAGAGCTCCTGGGCTGACCAGGAACACAATTGAAAATGCAGAGAGATCCAAGGTCTGTTGCCTGGTTCTGCCACCTTTCGTCTCTCCACTCAGTGCTGTTTAACAGAGTCCCTTGCCAAATTCTGAACCCTGCACACACCTAGCAGCTGTGGGGACAAAACACTTCCTGTCAGTGCTAGGCAAAAGGCCACAGTCAAACTGGGGAAGCCCAATTCTGTCCCCTTCTATCATGCTACACAAGATGTCCACCAACTCTGACCAATTAAGCCCTGCCCCATTAAAGCTTATCATTAATAATGATCACCTTTAAAGTCAGGGGAAGGGACTGAGCTGACCTCAGAGGTTCTCCTGCACCCACAGCCCTTCCTCTCGAAGCAATCCCTTAGGCAGGCAGCTAAAGCAGGACTTGCCACAAGTGAGACACTGTTACCTTGTGCTCTCCTCTCCTCTTGCTCGGTGCTGCTCAGAGCCCGGGCTGTGTGTGCCCCGGGGCAGCCACTTCTCAGCAGGAGTGTGACCTGGGCAGCCAGCGAGTCCCCACTGCTGCTGCCGTCGCTCTCTGCTGCGCCTCCTGCGCCGCTCCTGCCTGAGCCAGCTTCACACAACTCGCTCTGGAAGCCTCCTGGGACAGGGCTGCCACTGGCTGGAGGCTCAGAGGAAGGAGGGCTCCTCAGAAGGCTTCTGACACAAGCAGCCAGCGAGTCCCCACTGCTGCCGTCATCACTGCCTCCTGCCTTGCTTCCAGCCACGCTGCCTTTGGACACTGTGCTCAGGGAGCCTCCTGTGGCCTCGGTGACGCTGCCTCGGGGCTCCAAGGAAGGAGGATTTCCCAGCTCTGAAGCTCTTAGAGTGCTGACCTCACTACTGTCCTTGCTTTGTGCCAGACCCACAAGACCAGGCTGATTTGTGTCTGTGGTGACACTGCTACAACCTTCTGGCTCAGCCCTTCCTACAGATTTTGCTGTCCTGCTGTCCAGGATCACTTTCCTCACCAGGTCTTTACTGTTGTGCAAACCGAGGGCAGAGCTTTCCTGCCTTAAACTGCATGTGTTGGAACTCAGAAGCCTCATCACCAACTCCTCTTCCTGCATACTTCTGTGGGTTGGAGGCTCATCCCATGACAGTATCTTCTCATCCTGAGGGATGTTGTCTTTCACTAACCTGCAATCTCTGGGGCCATCCTTCTTGCTAACCAGCCCTGGGGAAGACTCAACAGCTTCTCTAGAAGGGGCAAGGGAGGAGAGAGGATCACCTCTCATGCCAACTATATCCTTGACTTCTGCCAACAGCTTATGTATCTCTTGCAGTGCCCCAGATCCAAGTACAGAATGACTTCCTTGACTCTTGCTGCCTACTCTTGAGCTTTGTGATCTTCTGACAACTTCCATTTCACTCTTAAGCCCAGCCAAAGAGCCAGCTGCCCATCTCTGTGGGCTCCTACTCACACCTTCTGACCCCTTTCCAGCCAGCACATCCTGAGTACTCTTTGCAAGGAGCACAGGAGCCTCTCTGTCAGAACAGCAGCTGGGTGGAACAGACTGGAGCTGCTGGCTCAGCTGGGCTGCTCTGGAGACCGCTGAGCACTCTGCCTCCCGCTGCCTGGAAAGCAGAGCAGCTGTCTCAGACTGGTGCCTTGACACACTGCACTGGCTCACTGCTCTCGCTCCAAAGGACCCTGAGAAGTGAGGAGAGAGTTCAGGAGGCGACAGAATATCAGAGCCAGCTTCTGAATGTGTTGGTATAGACATACTGAGAGTGTAGGTGCCAAAGTCAAAACTTGCTTGTGCAGTTTCGAGCGCTGACAACACTCTGCCTGCAAAGGAACAGGAGATTCAGTAAGTTTGGGGCTCCAGAAAGAGCTGCACCAGTGAAGAGTTCTTGCCTGGACAGGGAGGGAAGAATTCAAATACTGGGAAACTGGTGTTAGACTGAGACTTGAGCTAAGGCTTCCATAACAATTGTTTACTGACAGAGTATTCTCGAGCAGGCCAAGTATGGCTAAGCTTGGTTCCTGCCACTGACCAGAAAGGTCCAAAGGCAGGCAAGATGCCAAATACCTGCCATTTCAGATGGGAGAAGGTCCATCTGTGTGAACACACATCCCTTGAGGAGAAACACTACCAGGCCAAGAGTAACCTCCCAGGTGACCTGAAGGTCTGTGTGCAGCACAAGGTCCTCCTTCCCCATACCTTGTGGCTGTGGAACAGTCCTCGTCAGCGTGTCAGTGGAGTCCTTCAGTGTTCTAAGCTCTGAAGGGGAAAATTCAACTTCCCTGATGGGTCCTCGGGGTACAAAGGGTGTCAGTATGGTTCCAGGTGACTGATCAATGCCAAGGTTACGAAGATATATCTGGCAAAAGAAGAAACAAGCCAAACATTTGGGGTGGGCAGCAACTCAGACACAAGCTGCAAGCACTGTAGCAGTGGTACCAGCTTGTGCCTGTGCCTGCACTCACCAGCAGTTTTCTCCTGGTGCTCTCCTGACCTTTCCTTCATTGTGTGCCAAAGATGGCAGCTGGCAGTAGCCTGCTACCACCAAACCAGTCCCAGCCCTTTCCATGGGATCCAGAGACTATGGAAAACATCAGTAAAGAAGAGGCCACAAATTTTAGGGCCACAGCAAAGGGCTCCAATGGGTGTGCTGTGCTCTGCCTGGTGCCTCAGAGGAGAGTGGCAAGCTTCAGCCTCACCTTTTTTAAATGGCATTTGTCATTCTGAAGAGGACACAGAAGTGTGGTTTAAAAAACACTTTTTCTCCCCAAATGATTGCTGCACAGAGAACATTATCATGGTCATACACTTCCTGGAGTTGGAAGGCACCTGTAAAAGTCACCTAGACCCAGCAACTGCAGTGAGTAGGAACATCTTCAATTAGATCAGGTTGCCCAGAGCTCTGTTACACTACCCAAGTGTAACTTCATTAACATTAAACAAAGCAGTTAGAGAAGCCAAAGAAAAGCCATCCTCAAAACCCAAAGCTCTCTGATGTGTTAGGGAAAATGAAGGTAGTTCTCTCTGTGCAACAGCCAGGAGCCTGGCACCTCAGACACACGCAGCACTGCTCCCTGATGTTTGGGAAGCTCCAAGGGTCTTGCAGAGGCAAGAGCCTACCAGAGGCCATCTAGGATCTCCTGAGGAAGTAGTTCCTTCCCTTCTAGCAGAGAACCTCAGCTTACACACAGACATCATATGCAGGAAAAAAAGAAAGAACAAAATTTGCCTTAATGACCTGTAGGGGCAAGTCAAACCTCAACTCCTCTGCAGCATGTCCTAAGCTACCTGACAAAATGAAGTAAATTACTTCATAGGTCTCAGCCAACTCTATTTCCTCTGACTTTATTATAAGCCTCCATATTAATAGTCACATATGTGAGGTAATCTCCTTTACCTTGTCAGTGACTGATGAGAGTGGAACTCCTCAGAACTGAGCTGGAGAACATGCCTGATTAGTCAGGAAAAAACAGGAGGTGACAGACAACCTTTACATCTCAGGAATTTCATATTTCACATCTCCTCCCTACAATATTTGTATTTGTTTCATCACATATTTGCAAAGACAGCTGAGAGAAGGGTGCTCCTAAAACACAGCTCCAAAGACCTAATGATGACAGGAGTCATCTTGTGAGAGGAACAGCCACTTACTCAGAAGGTAATTACATCTTTAGTATTAACATAAATCTGCATTTCATTTTCTCTAACACTCAGCAGCCAGCAGGATCCTTAACATGGCTGCCACAATCTGCCCTCCACTCTCACCAACCATCTTCACATGGGGAAGGGAGAAAGCAAAACTCCATTAAGCATCAAAGACACCAAGGAGGAAGGGTGCACAGAGGCTGCGAGCATCTTTATGAGCAACACGCAAAGAATCAAGAACTTATGCCTTGGATACTGGAACAAAGTGAACAAGCAAAGTGAGTATTTATAGCAGCAAAAAAGCAATTTGATTTGCCAAGGAGCTGCGTGTTGGTTTTGCTATTATTGCAGATCTGTGGGTGTGTGAAGTTCAGCTCCCTCTTCTGCAGCCTAACATTCCCTTACTCAGCAGTTGAGTCTCGGCCTCACGTTTGGGTAATTATAACCTGAGCTACTGAAAGAGCCTGGGAGGTAAGAAGTGACTTGATTAATGCTCTGCTACAAGAACCACAACCAATTTATTTACAGGTCTTCTATCAGACAGATTTTCCTTTCCCAGCACTTTGTCCTGCCCCTGTGTAATGTTCCACCACCAGCAGCCACCCATCCTTACCCTTCTCTTGCATCCTGTTCCCATGATGCTATCAGCTAAAAAAAAAAACAAAGATCTTTCCCATACCAAACTCTTTGTTTGTTCACAGAATCACTGAATGTTAGGGGATGGAAGGGACCTCAAGAGATCATCTAGTCCAACCCCCCCTACCAGAGCAGGGTCACCCAGAGTGGATCACACACTTCATGTCAGATATCACTTACAAGTTATTTTTCCACCTCTGTATTTGAGAGAAGCTGAACTAATATGATGGATGAAATTCACCAGCTGCACAGAGCAGTGTAGAACCATTTCATGTAGTCTGCAGTGATGGAGACCCTGCCTGAGCCTCTTAACAGGGGGAAAACACAGTGCAGAATTCTGAAACCAGAGTTTAAATCAGAATCACTTAGAATAGGTCCTGAAAGAATTTTTTGGGCTTACACTAACAAACATGTGGTTTATATTTCTGGAAGATAAACTATCAATGGGATAGCAGAAACTAACTCTAAGCATGCTGATGCCTGCTTCCTCTGACACTCCATGGCCCTCCCACTCTGTGACAGCCAAGTGCACTCTCATCTCTTCAGGATCAAGAAGTAAAGATTTCTGACAGAAACTAACTTACTGGGATCCTTTCTTCAATGTTAAGCTCTTCTTTCTCTGGAGTCCCCAAAGCAGTTGCTCCAACAGGGATGAAGTCCCCATCGTTGGGACTGGGGCAGGGGTGCCTGGAAGCCGCTGCAGAGCACTCTGCGGAGCACCAGGCCCTGTGGTTGCTCTCCCCAGAACTCAGAAGAAGATTCAAACTGTCTGGAGAAATATCACCAAAATAATCCATGCTGACACGGCCAGGACGAATATTTAGCTCCTGAGACTGCTTTGCAGGAGCATCACAATCCTGTTGGTCAGCAGCTGGTGACCCAGGGAGCTGAGCGACTCCTCCGCCCGAAACAAGCTCGGAGGTGTGTCCTGTACCGCCTGCACCTTCACCACTGCATCCAGAAACTCTCTCAGCTGTGGACTTCTGCAGCAGGGAGCCTCCTGAACTCTTCTCAGACACTCCTACAACATCTGTGCTTCCTTTCAGAGGCTGCACTGCCCCTGAGGAGTCTGCTGGTGGAACGAGTCCGGCCGGGGCCACGCTGCAGCTGCAGACATTGACGGCGTTGGCAGACTGCGACCGTGTCAGAGGCTGGGCAGGCAGCAAGCTTCTGCTACAACAGTGCCAGCTCGCCAGGGAACCTCTCCCAACAGCATCTTTGGGGTCTCCACTGCTCTTCTGTGTTAACATCACACAGCCTGAAGAACTGGCAACTGCACTGTGGGCTTTCCTCCCAGGACAAACCCCACCTGGGTCACACGGACTCACTGCATCAGCCACCTCCTCTGGCTGGCTCATGCTCCAAGCCCTCACTTTCTCCATGAAGCTAAGGGAGGGGAGAGACTGAATTCTTCCAGTGTGGGGATATTTCCATTTTAAGGACTTCAAATGTTCACTGCTGTCCTTCTGAGCAGGCTGGAGTGCACACTGCTTCTCAACAGACACAGGTGTGCTGGCAGAGGAGCTTCCTGAGGTGTCTTCATTTCCACATGGGGAAGAGGCCTGAACATCTGATTTGATCACACCACCAGCAGCCTCTCCCACCTTAAGGCTTTTCTTCAGAAGTACTCCTGGAGTAGACTGATAGCTTGGATGAGCCAAATGTACTGAGAAGGAGCCATCACCAAGCAGGTTGAAGGAAGGGGAAATGCCTGTGCCTCTGTGTCCCCTTTCAATGGAAACCCCTGAGATGGTTAATTCACTCCTGCTAGCATCAGGTTCCACTTCCACAGGGGAGTTCTCCACACCAGTCACAACTAACTGCTCAGGTGCACAGCCACTGGTGGTTGTGACAGCAGGGATCAACTCCTCCTTCTCAAATCTGACTGTAGGAGATGGTTCTTTCTGCTGACTGAGGGAAGCCCCCTGCAGTTCCTCAGTAACAGCTACCAACCTCAGGCTTCCAGAGCCACTTAAATCCGCTCCACGTTCCCTGGACACTCCTTTGCCCATTTCAGAAGTGTCTGCAGGAACAACACCTTGAGCATCCACACTTGTACAGCTGTCTTTCTTCAGCTCATCAGATACATTATTGGACAAACCAAGCTCAGGAACCTTCTTTTCTTTCTGCAGCTCCTCCAGCTGCCTCACACACCTTTCTGACTGGCTCTCGGACATTTTCACCTTTCCATTTGGTATCTCTCTCTCACCTGTTTCTGAGTTCTTAATCGGTGCTGTTTTACAAGAGGAGTTTTCTGAAGATGAGAACTGCCTCATTGAACCTTTTTCTTTCTCTGAAAGCTCAAACCCAGCAGCTGGCACGGTGCTGCTGCAGGAGAAATGCTCATCTTTTACAGATGTGCTACAGCTCTGCTTTGCCAGAGGAGCTTCCACTTTGCTTAGCATCACCTCTGAAGTGGAGTTTACTAAGCTGTCTCTTGTTTGGAGAACTGATGCCTCCTCATCAGCTCTGTTTTCACAGCCTCCATTTGCCTCCTTGCTCTCAAGTAGCTGTCCAGAAAGAGAGGTTTGCTGAGACAAGCAACCACTACAGCTGGCATCACAAGGTTCCAGGGCTCTGAACGACAGGGGATGTTGGGACAAAGTAGAGCTGCCACTGGGTGCATCAGAGGGAAATCTTGCATCTGTCAGTGAGACAGCTTCAGGGACACATGGAAGTTTTGAGTGTTCCTCAGACACACCAGAAATATCAGGGACTCCTCTGCAAGAAGGAAGAAAAGTGAATTTCTGATCATATTTCTTATTTCAGCATCCACATTCTCTGCTTTAATATCAAAGGCAAAAGTAGGACTTGACTCAAACAAGCAACTGGGGTTTATCAACCTACACATAAATACATCCCCAAAACAGCCAACATGTGAAGAAAGAAATTGCAAACAGCACCAAGCAGCCCTACCTGCTGCCTAACAAACTGAAGGTTTGCAACAGCATTAGTTTGTGTTCAGCAGGTCAGTATTGCTCAGTCTCTTTAGGGCTGGAGCAGGATGTTTATTAGTTACACACAGGAGCTGCTTACACACACACATCAACCTGCAAGTGATCTTTTGGGTTGGTTATTTTCATGTAAATCATGAACCACAGACTGGTTTGGAAGGGACCTTTAAAGGTCATTCACCAACCCCCTGCAGCCAGCAGCAACATCTGTAACTGCAGCAGGCTGCTCAGAGCCCCAGACTTGACTTGGAATGGTTCCAGGAATGGGGCATCTACCAGCTCTCTGCTCTCCTCAGGTACACTAGAGTGGTAATTTCAGAAGAGGATTATTCTGTTTTTCCCTTTTTCAGGTTCTTCTGAAGGCAGAACTCTGACAATGCCTCCTCTCTATACAGAGAGTAAATCATATCCTCGGCTTCCTTGTGTGACCAAAAAGAGTCTTCAGTGAAGTGTCAAATACAGGAAATTTAAAGCCAATTCATTTGCATTCTCATGCAAGGTAACTTTATCCTACCTTAAGGGTCTAAAACTCATTTCAGACTGCTGGAGAGGAGTCTCATCTGAAAATCTTCGGCCTTGCAAACACCTCAGCAGTGGAAGGTGGGGAGAAGATTGACTGTCCTGAACGTCTGCTAAAAGACAACAATAGCACAGGAGTGAGAGTTTGCCAGGCAACCCTTCTCTGACCTGCTCTGCCAACTAACACAGCCTCCAGGACTCAAAGCCATGCCACCTGCAGTGAAAATGATGCAATCCCAGCATTTCAGTCCTCTGCTGGGGCAGCTTCCCTCGTCTATTAAATTCAGTTTTCTTAGCACACACCAAACAAGTTTCTTCTCATGGCACTGCCATCTCTCACTTGGAATTCAAACTTCCTTTTGCCCACATTCCTAACCTTTCCTACCAGCACCTCCCTTCAGGTCTGCCAGGCAGTCTGCAGACATCAGAGGATGTCCACAGTGCTCCTGTCCAGAACATCATCTACTTCTTCAAAACCCAACAATGCTCCCTTCAACCCCTCCCAGCCTGTGTTTGTTTCCTTGCACCCTGATGACAGCAAAGGCTGCAGAGAACCTTTTCTTTAGGGCTTCAAGATACAGCTAATTACCACAGGATAATGGCAACTTAGTCTCCACAATATACCAGCAGCACTGGCTACTACTGTAGCAATGAAAGAAAGCAAATGGTCTCCTGGGGTGCATTCAGGAAACTCCAGCAGGTGGAGGGAGGTTCTCATCTCCTCCTGCTCTACCCCAGCCAGATCACACCTCCAGTACTGGGTACAGTTCTGGGCTCCCCGGTTCAAGACATGGAACTGCTGGAGAGTGCATGGTGGAAGCTACAAAGATGCTGAAAGAACTGCAGCAGCTCTGTGAGGAGGAAAGACTGAGACACCTGGGGTTAGTTACTGGAGAAGACTGAGGGGGGATGTGATCAATGCTGATCAATAGCTAAAGGGCAGGGGGCAAAAGGCTAGGGGCAGACTATTCAGTGGTGCCCAGTGACAGGACATGGGCCAATGGGTACAAGCTGGAACCCAGGAGGTTCCATTTGAACAGGAGGAAAATAATTCTTTGCTGTAAGGGTGCTGGAGCCTTGGAGCAGGCTGCCCAGAGAGGCTGTGGAGTCTCCTCTGCAGAGATTCCAACCCCACCTGGACTCTGGGATCCTGGGCAGCTTGCTGTGGGTGCTGGATGTTGGACTGGGTGATCCCCAGAGATCCTTTCCAACCCCCAGCATGCTGGGATTCTGTGATCACCTCTTTCTGCCACTTCTTTTTTCAGTCCACTGATTACAGAAACAAAAGGAAATATTCTGTATCACACAGCCAACTGCAAGCTGGTGTCTGGTAAGTGCAAATGACCACAGGAGCATGGGATGGATGCAGAGGAAATGCCATCCCATCCTCAGGTAGGTAAGCTTTCATTTTAGAGCAAAAGAGCCATTTCTTCTCAAGAGTCTGACTTTCAGAAGCAGGATTCACATTTAATTCAGGCTCATTAGTGTTCAGCCACCTCAGAGAGGCTACACTCAGCATCACTTACAGAAGCATAATCACATCAGAGAGGATGACCAACATACACCCAAAAAACCCACTAAAAGAGATCAAGCTTGCATTACAGTAGCTTTGTCCTGAGGCTTCCTCCAGCCTGGATTACATCACCCAGTGAGTGGTACCCAACCCCAAGATGACCTTTCTGGTTCATTTTTAATTTAATACTTCCAATTAACAGCCTTTTAATTACTCTAAGACACTATGCAGCGAGAGGCTAATTATTTGGATAGAAATAATCCTCCAGCACACAGCAAAGCTGGCTCCAAATCTGGATGTCCCTTAGCTCAGCAGCAGCTAGAGAAGTACTGAGGCTTGCTGGATGGAGGCTGGACTCCTGGCAGCTGTCCCCACCACATGGTCAACCTAATGGCTCCAACAGGAAGCCAAATTTCTGCTTTAGCATCTGCAGGACAGATGGCACAGCCAGGCTACAGTGACTGCAGGGGAGGTTCCTGGGTTCTGAAGCACCCAGTGCTGCTTCACAGTCTGTCACTGTTGGGGAGGGTGCTGGAGCCCTGGGGCAGGCTGCCCAGAGAGGCTGTGGAGTCTCCTGCTCTGGGACACTGTGATGCTGGGCAAGCTGCTCTGGGTAACCCTGCTTTAGCAGCAGGGGTTGGCCTAGATGATCCCTACAGGTCACTCTCATGCTGGGATTCAGTGACTCTGATTCAGATCAGGCTCCAATACAGGGCTGGTAAGGACCTGTGCAAAGCTGGCTATAAAAAAGAAATCATTTTAACACACAGAGAAGTATGGGACAAAAAAAGCAGAGGAGGCAGTGGCAGCAGCAGCACAAAGGAAGGAGAAGCCAAGGAAACAAGGCCTGAGGTCAGGGCTGGCTCATTTACAAACTAACACCTCAGGGCTCTGTTACAGGGCACAATAGAGGCTGTGGACAAACGTACCAGGGTTGACCACAATCTGAATCATGGTTTGAAATCAGGGACCAGGAGGCTGAGCTAACTCCCTGCCATCTCCTTTGTCTTCATTTCAAGTGTACTTTGTAGAAAACAAAGAAATTGGTTTCAGTGGCTGAGACTGACTTAGAACTGACCAAGGCTTGCACCCTGCATCACTTTCTGCCAGGCACTGCCTGGGAGCAGACAATATTTACAAGCTCACAGACTGCACTGGGTTGGAAGGGACCTTCAAAGGGCATCTTGTCCAGCCCCCTGCAGTGTGCAGGGACACCTCCAACTACAGCAGGCTGCCCAGGGCCACTTCAAGGCTGATCCTGAATGTCTGCAGGGACAGGGCCACAACCACATCCCTGTGAAGCCTGTTCCAGTGCTTTACCACTCTCATTGTGCAGAACTTCCTCCTGATGTCCAACCAAATCTCCCTGCTGCAGTTTCAAACCACTGCCTCTCATCTTTCACTCCAAGCCCTTCTGAACAGTCCCTCCCCAGGCTGCCAGCAGGTCCCCTTCAGATACTGAAAGGCCTCCCAGTAGCCTTCTCTTCCCCAGCTCTTTCAGCCTGTGTTCCCAGGAGCAGGGCTCCAGCCCTCTGACCATCTTTGTGGCCTCCTCTGGATCCACTCCAGCAGGTCCATGCCTCGTGTTGAGGGCCCAGAGCTGGATGCAAAGCTCCAGGGGAGGTGTCAACAGAGCAGAGTGGCAGAATCACCTCTCTCAGCCTGCTGATGCAGCCCAGGGTGTCATTTAGAGGGCATCTGTTCTGTTCAGAGCACATTCACTCAGACAATTTCTTGCTGCTCTACTTGAGTAAATTATCCAGAGTTAGCTTGGATAGGAGATGCAAAAAGATGCATTACAGAAACCTAAAGCAAGTTGAATCTGAACTGCCTCAGCTGTGGCAGAGGCACTTTTTCTTCTTCCCAGAACTTGTTTTAGATTTGAAATTCTATTAGTGAGCAAAGACAAGAGTGACTGCAGTTATGGAATCAGACCTGTCAGCTCCCCTCACGACACAGCTCACGTTTGCAGAACTGCCATCTCATTTTGATGCAGACAACAGAAGAGGGGAAGCAGCTTTTCTGAATTTCAGCTGAACTTCTGCAGCTTGGAAGCACATTTCCATTCAAAATGAAAGCCCAAGTGATTAAAGCAGCAGCTTATCTCCAATAAAGGCTGGCTGTGCTGTCTTTGTAAATGAAGAAACAGAAGAGTCTGAGGGAGGGAAGAAGAAATAATTGGGGAAAAAAAAATGAAAACAAAAAAGCTCTCAAAGGCTGCCAAAAATAGATCTTACCAAACAATTTCCTGTAATGTGCCTACACATGTATTGATGAAATAACTGCATGTACACTACTGCACACACAGCACAAGTCACAACATTTGGTTGCCAAATCCATGCTTTTAATTTCAGTACCACTCAACAGTTGTGCTAAGGAAGTACAACCCAGAACTCAAATGGGTGAAAAATGACTTTGCCTGCCCCAGACAGAGCTATAAACAGGAAATCCTCACTGGATGCAGAGTGCCCACAAGAGCTGTCCTTGTGCCTGCACCACTGGCAGCTCTGAAAGCCCTGAGTTCTCTCAGAGAAGGCAGACAGACAAGGTAGGCTTTGCTGCCTTGCCCACTGAGGAATGTGAGCCAGGGGTGCTCTGGTGGCCAAGGCCAGCAGCATCCAGGCTTGGGCCAGCAAAAGCATGGCCAGCAGGACCAGGGCAGGCATTGGCCCCCTGTACTGGGCACTGGTGAGGAGGCCACACCTGCTCCTTCAGCCTCTTGCATTCCTGACCAAGAGCCTCCATGTCCTCCATCTCCACTTGAAGCAAGAAGGAACAGGCCCAATCTCTCCCCCCCAGCCCACAGATGTCTTTTCTCCTCCCTTTTTTTTGCACAGACAAGGGAACTCTGGTCCAGCTGAAGCATAATCACCTCCATTTCCAGCTCTACCACCACATTTCAGTCTGAACAGCAAGCTGACCTGTTTGCATTGACTTGCAAGATGGGTTTGGCCAAGGGGAGAAGGAAAAGTCACACTTTTATAGAATGGGGGTTGGAAGGGACCTCCAGGCATCACCCAGTCCAACCCCACTGCTAAGCAGGACCACCTAGAACAGGTTGCCCTGGAGGGTTTGGAGACTCCACAACCTCTCTGGGCAGCCTGCTCCAGGGCTCCAGCAACCCTCACAGCAAAGAATTTTTAACTCATGTTCATATGGAAACTCCTGGGTTCCAGTTTGTGTTTCGTGCCCCCTCTGCCTTCCCTGGAAGAAGAGATGCTGCAGCCCCCAGAGCTCAAGCCTGCTGGTGAATTGAGAAAAGTAAGTACCTTGCAGAACTGACCCCTCAGACCAGGCTCCATCTGAGGAACTCTGGCTCCCTTGGTTCTCCAGAGAGCATTCTGGTTCCACTGTGTAGCAGATCTCTGCCACAGGCTGGCAGTAGCCTGCCTTCCCCAGAGGTTTCCAGTCAGAACTGTGCTGCTGATCACTGACTCGAAGCAGCAGATGAGCGACAAGGCAGGAAAGCAGAGTGAGGAAAAGAAAGGGGACAGAAAAAAGAAAGTACAGAGGAAAGAGACTGCTCAAGACTCACTGCAGTCACACCCTGGTGGAAGCCATCCCTTGCCACCTGCAGCAGCCCACAGCAATGACCTGTAAAGGCACCCTGAGGGGGTTCAATAGGTGACATTTAACTGGAACTGCAAACCTCATTTTTTAACACAAAGCTACAAACCCTATCTCCAGTCCTTCTGTCTCCAGCAGCTCTTCCAAGTCATCCAGCACAGGAACTCCAATGCTTCCAGCAGCTCTCTCCGGGACGCACAAAGATCACAGCTCTCAGACTTTTGGATGCTTGCAATGATTTCGAGGTTCATTTGCTCAGCCATAACCTAGGCTTTGCAGGCAGAGGAGCAGGTGCTCAGTGCTTAAAGCAGAGAGTGACGTCAGTACATCACTCTTGGAGCATCTCATGTCAAAACAGTCACTCTCCCCTCTGTCGCTCTGAAGGTCAAAATCTTCCCCGCAGTTGAATTCACTGAGCAAGCAGAGCTGGGCATGCTACTTGATCTTACAGCCTGCTGACAATTCTGAATGTCAGAGTCAAACTGCCATTTGTGGGAGGCAAAAAAAGAAGGCAAAACAAAAACAAACCCTTCCTGGCTTTGTCAATCTGTTGCACAGTGCAGCAGGAGCAATTTCAGTACAACTGTCATTGTGACTTCCCCCTCCTCCCCAAACGAAGCTCCAAACAGTTTTTGAAGAGAAGCAGGAATAAATCAGTACCACAGCTTATGTTTCTCCCTTCCCTTTCACCTTTCCTCCCATGTCTGGAAACTGAAGTGCATATACAGCAAGCCTGCAGCTACTGCCACACTCTAGAGAGCAACAAACAGGCCACCAGCAGCACAGAGCATTCTTGCAGCTCTGTGACACACTGAAGAGCCTTCTGCTCCCTCCTCGACTCAGGAGGTGTCTAACACACAAACCTTGACAAACAGCAGAAATCTTGCTGGATGAAATGGTTTCTGGTTAGCAGACAACAAAAATGTGGACAAAAGAAGTGTGACAGCAGGACAAGGAGGTGATGCTCCCTCTCTCCTCTGCTCTCATGAGACCACACCTGGAGTACTGCAGTTAGATGTGGTGCTCCCAACACAAGGACACCAAAGTGCTGCAGCAGGTCCAGAGAAGGGCCATGCAGATAGTCAGAGGGCTGGAGAACCTCCCCTGGGGGAACAGGCTGCAGGAGCCAGGGCTGGTCAGCCTGGAGAAGAGAAGGCTCTGTGGTGAGCCCAGAGTAACCTTCCTGAAGGGGCTGTAAGACAGCTGGGGACAGATTCTTCACTGAGGGCTTGTAGTGATAGGAGAAGAGAGAACAGACTGAAGCTTGAGGAGGGCAGACGGAGACTGGAGATCAGGAAGAAATTCTTTCCAGTGAGGGTGGTGAGACACTGGCACAGGTTGCCCAGGGAGGGTGTGGCTGTTCCCTCTCTGCAGCTGTTCAAGGCCAAGCTAGATGAGGCCTGGCCCAGCAGAAGGTGTCCCTGCCCATGGCAGCGGCTGGAACTGGATGACTTTTAAGGTCCTTTCCAACCTAAACTGTCCTATGAATCTTCAGCTTCTCCTCACACTTGAGAAGGAACACACACTCTGATTGTTTAAAGAGCAGCAACACTTACAGTACCTTTGCAAAGGGATGGGAACAGCTTTTAGAAGTGTATTTGGAGATGACTTTGTAAGGCACTCCTGTGAGCAGCAGTGCACAGCAGGATGTGCACACTCCTACCCAACAGCTATCATTGTGCTGACAGCATGGAAAACCAGGGGCTATCAGAGCTACCATTTTATCTACTCACTTTGAGATGAACAAAGGTTTTGGACCAACAAATAAACACAGGTTTTAAGGATACAGAACTAATCTTAAGAGAATCCCTGAAACTCAGGTTTGCTATTAATTCAGAATGAAAAGAAGCTTGTAGGTTTACCCCAGACCAAAGACAACCACTTCACCTCTTAGGAGACCCAGGGAATCACAGAAGGCACACAAGCCCTCCCTACCTGATCTTGAAGATGGGTTTTGACAACACAATTACACAGAATGCATTTTGTAAACACCACTTCTCACTAAGTGATGTCAAATCCAGGTTAGTGGTTGATGGAAAAGTAAAATCCTAATTGTTTAGCAGTCAAAAGGCATCTCTGAACATACCCAGCAGTAATCCATGGCCTGTGTCTCCAGGATACTGCCTTCTAGATGCTTCTGCTGAAGGCAGGACTCCTTCCTCCAGTGTAGGGAACTCTGTCAGCTCACTTTTATCACAAGTCAGGCCCAGCTTTGCTCCTGAGGCAGTAGTTAAGTTGCTCCCATCCACTTCTGGAGGAAGCTGATACCATGACTCGATTCCCTAAGACCAAGTGGGGAGGGAAAAAAAAGTGGTTAAAAGTCAAGAAAGTCTGAGGACACATTTCCAAAGAATGGCTTAGTGGTGGCACAAAGGAATTCCTGCTTCTAAATCACCTCCTAATGTTAAAGAGCTACAGTGCACTATGAACTGAAGTCCACAGGCAGATCTCACTATTACCTAAGCTCTCATCCACTATCCATCATCAGCCTCCCATCACTTCTCTGAAGATGAGCTCCATCTCCCCAACCCTCCACTGCAGAAGACATTCAATAGCACCAAAATAGTGCCTGACACCAGGTACTGAAGATGGTTTGCACTGTAGAACTGGGGAATAACAAGCAGAAATGTTTCAAATTGCACAGAGTCTCAGTGTGGTAAGGGCTGGAAGAGACCTCTGAGGATCACCCAGTCCAACACTCCTCTTAAAGCAGGGTCACAATGCCCAGGTGGGGTTGGAATCTCTCCAGAGGAGGAGGCTCCACAGCCTCTCTGGGCAGCCTGCTCCAGGGCTCCAGCACCCTCACAACAAAGAAGTTTCTCCTGCTCTTCAGGTGGAACCTCTGGGTTCCAGTTTGTGCCCACTGCCCCTTGACCTGTCACTGGGCACCACTGAACAGAGTCTGGCCCCAGCCTCTTGCCCACCACCCTTCAGCTCTTGCTGAGCTTGGATCAGATCCCCTCTGGGGCTGCTCTTCTCCAGGCTCTCAGCCTTTGCTCCTCACAGAGCTGCTCCAGGCCCCTCAGCAGCTTTGCAGCCTCTGTTGGACTCTCTCCAGTAGTTCTTTGTCCCTCTTCAACTGGGGAGCATAGGACTGGACCCAATAGTCCAGACATGGCCTCCCTAGTGTAGAGCAGACTCACAGGTCCTTCTCTGTGGAGCTGCTTTGCAGCAGGTCGGCCCCTACCTTGCACTGCTGCAGCAGGTTAGTCCTCCCCAGGGGCAGAACTGATTTGTCTTTAAAGGAAGTTCTAGTTACAGCCAAAGCCTGAGAATCCTCCTCCCAGCTCTTTGGGACATGTTAAGGAGAAGACTTTCAGTTCACATTGAGATAGAAAGGAGCAGTTCTAGTTCATATCATTCATTACAAGAATTTGCATTGGGATTACTGGAGAAGTAATTAAACAGAGAATGTTTAATTATAGAAGCAGCACAGGCCAGCCTTCAGTGCAGAGAATTGGGAGCATCAACCATAAGGCAAACCACTACCACAACTTAGAAAATTAGTACCTTTACATTAATGCAGACAAGAAAGTGCCCCTGTGAAGCAGCTGGAGCACAACACTAATCCCTGCTTACCAGCTGCCAGCTCTTCTACTTTTGCAAACCCTACTCAGGTACCAAAACCTACCTTCCACACCAGAACTTGGCCATAATTTTTGCACAAGATTCCAAAAGATTGCATCATTTGGAAGTAAGTTTTGTAGCAAGCCTGCCCTTTCAAAACAGCAGTGACCTTGTGCAGTAAGTCATTAAATATTATCAGCAATTAAATATTTGACAGCATATGCAGCAGAACTTGTGTGGCTGGATCATGATGAAAGTACAGCTTCCCCTGATCATGCAGGGATCAGGTCATTAACAGGAAGGTCTAAAAGAAGTCAGATTTTACATCAGCTGAGCTTGGCTCTAGCAGCTAAATCAGCTGAGTTTAGGCAGACAGGTCTGATGACTGAAGAGGCAGGAGAAGGATGAGGTTATAGCAGTTCACAAGCTTCATACAGACCCAAGATACCAAGGCAAGGAAGAATGAGTCACTTCTGAAAATACAGGAGGCTGACAAACAGGAGAAGGAAGGCGGAGAAAAACACACAACTAAACTATAGTAAGAATAATCGCTGAGCTGCTGGGGACTCAGTTCTGAATGTCAGATGTCAAAAGGCTTTGAGCTGGACTAGGGGAGATGGTTCACAACAAGACAGAGAAGCCCAGACTGTACAGGTCACGGGCACGGGAGGTCTCTTCTTGTAATTCTCACTCCCACAGGTCACCTCCAGCCCCAAGCAGACAAAGCCCAGCACAGATACCCAGATGGCAGCAGTTTGCTGTTGGATGGCTTCTCCCAGGGAGATCCCACTGGTGGTCGAGGCCTGCGTCTCGCTGCTGCTGCGGCTTCGGGACTCCTCCTCCCGGCCACGACATGGAGGAGTTGTTGCAATGGGCTGAAAGACACAGCACAGGGGGTTAAAACAGAAAGTTACTCCTCAGTGTGTCAACAGGAATATAGTTAAGCAATAGACTGTGAAAATATAAATCAACTCATCCCAAACCTCGAAAGCTGAGTGTCTACCTCAACACACACAGATGCGCAGAACCCCAGCATGGTGGGGGTTGGAAGGGACCTCTGGGACTAGTCCAAGCCTCCTGCTGAAGTTGGGTCACCCACAGCAGCTTGCCTAGGATCAGAATGTCCAAGTGTGTTTGGAATCCCTCCAGAACCTCTCTGGGCAGCCTGCTCCAAGGCTCCAGCACCCTCACAGGAGAGAATATTTCCTCACTCTCCTGTGGAATCTCCTGGGTGGGTTCCAGTGTGTGCCTGTTGCATCACATCCTAACAGCATGCTGAGGGTGGTGATACACTGGTCCAGGTTCCCAGGGAGGTGGTAGGTGTCCCAGTTCCTGTGAACATTCCAGGTCACGTCAGATGGACCTGCCCCAAGTCCCTGCAGAGGCTTGGACTAGGCTCTGTTTAAAGATCCCTTCTAACCCAACCCATTCTGTGATACACAGAAACATGAGGTAGCTTTCTGCACAGGTCAACACTGCCAAGCAAATTACTTGGACTGGCAAGAATGGGTTTTGTTCACACAGGTTACAGCACTAGGAAGATGGTGACTTCTGATCAGGTGTGCAGCACATCTATGAAACCAGCACTCAACCAGGCAGAAAGCACTCTTCTGAATTAATTCCTGCACAAAATCAATGTGTTTGGGCTTTGCATGGCAACTGAAGATAACAAGGGTAGCCTGTCTGTGTGCATTCCCCTGCTTCCTATTGTTCACACCGATCGAGCCATTAAGAGCAGCAGTGCTGAAGCTACCTGACAATAACTCTGAAGGTGAAGCATTCCAGGAGCTGTTTGGCAATTCAATTAAGGTTTATTATTGAGTAGTTTGGTTTACAATATGCAGTTTCAAAAAAAAGCACTTTTACTAATCCCATTGGACATTAATAGCATTAGGGTGAGAGACACAGAGTGTGATTAGAAAAATAATTCCAGGGTAAAAGTGGTTCTGCTTTTATTTAGACAGGCTGAGCAGAGCTGAGTGTTCAGGCTATACTGTGAGGGTGAGTAACAACAGCAGGCAAGGTGCACACCACGGACAAGACTGCACCACCCAGCTGTGCATGGTCCTCTTCACCCTCCCCTTTACAACGACCTCCTCTCACGATCTGTCAATTGCTGCTCAACCTGCCGGCCCCTGACACTCAAACCCTTCCTCATGCTGCAGCAGTTGCATTGCAGCCTTCCCTCACCCTCCCCACCTGCACGCACAGGAACCACTTTGCACGAACAGAATTCACAGAATTAACCAGGGTGGAGAGTTCTTCAGTTCCCAAAGCTTTCAAAAAAAGGCAAAGCTGACTGGCAACACAAAGGAAATAGAACTGAGATAATGATGTCATCAAACTTTCAAGCCAAAAGTTGAAATTAAACCTCTTGCCTGGACCAGACTCATTTTAGTGGTGCCCAGAGACACAACGAGGGGCAGTGGGCACCAACTGGAACCCAGCAGGTCCCATCTGAACAGCAGGAAAAAATTCTTTGCTGTGAGGGTGCTGGAGCCCTGGAGCAGGCTGCCCAGGGAGGTTGTGGAGTCTCCTTCTCTGGAGAGATTCCAGCCCCACCTGGATGTTGTGATCCTGGGCAAGCTGCTTTAAGCAGGGGGTTGGACTATATGATCTTCAGAGGTCCCTTCCAACCTCCACCACTCCATGACTCTGTGATTCCACACAGTTTGAACACACCTGAAGTGTCACAACTTTGCATCTAAATAAGTTTCCTGTACCTGTAGCTCACTCCTCAATCTTGAGTATAAGGGGACAAAAAGAGAGCACAGAATCATGGAATCTTTTTGGTTGGAAGAGACCTTTGACACAATCAAGTACCACCATTAGAAGGATAAAGTACAACTGAGTTTTCACTTTGAGGAAATCTCAGTCCCAGAAGTACTTCCCCCTCCCAAACACTGCCTTAGCAGTGACAGTGTCCAAACCCCATTCAGTTGGCATCAGAATTTGGAATAGGGTCGACCAGTCTTATTTTGGGAAAACAGAGCCCAAGATGTATCATCTGCAGACTTCTCAAGAGGAAATTGGTGAAAAAATGCTAATGAGTTCTGATGTGATAGCTACAAATAGCAATATTCTAGAAGATTCAGAGTACAGTTATAATCCTGAGCTACCAAAGGCTCAGGAGAGCAGGAAGGAACCAAAGCAGTATTGCTGCCACTACTTGCACAACTCCTTCCATGCAGAGACCCAAAACTCTTTCCTAAACGATGACTCCCAGCACTGCTTTACACTGTACAGCAGAAATACTTCTCCTCCTTTAACTAGGCACAGAGCAGTCTGCGACATGGCAAATCTGGGGCCAGTCTCCAACATCCTCAGGAACGACCTGCACAGGGGAGAGAGTGGACCCTCAGCGAGACGCTGATGACACCAAACTGGGAGGAGCTGCTGAGCCCATCAGGCTGTGCTGCCATTCAGCCAGGCCTGGATAGGGTGGCGACTATTAAGCCTAAGGCAGAGCCTCTCTGCAGCCCAGCCCTTGGCAGGAACTCTCCCTACCAGCTTCTGCCTGCTAGGAGCAGCCCCTGGGTGTGCAACCCTGCCCTGAGCTGCAGAGAGAGCCTCAGAGAGCAGAGCCTGAGCTGAGAAGACAAATCCCTGAGCAGAATCAGCTCTGGCCAGCTCAGACCAAGACAGGGCACTGCCTTTTAAAGGAGCCTGACACAGCATTAGCATAACACCCTGAAGGAAATTATCTCTCCTTTTTGAAGACACCCAAGTCACTGGGAGCTGAGGGGCTGGTAACTGGAAGGAAGCAAAGACACAGCAGCACATTCTGCTTCATTATTTCATTGTTAATCCTCACAAAGAGCAATATTAAAGCAGCAGCACAAAGGAAGAAATCTGCCATGCATCAGCACTGTGCGTAGCTGGGTACTGGGTGCACAGCAAAGCACTTGTGAGGAAGAAACAAGTTAGGAATTTGTAAATTAGCATAACCACCTCTCAGGGGTTCTCCCATGTAATTAAACCCAAATGAAGAAAACCTAACGAGGTTTTGCTTCCTGCAAATCCAAGCCATCAGAAGTTAGCTTTTGGTGCTAAACACATAATGAGAGGCAAAGACAAAAATAAAGCTGAATAACTACAGCCACCCCCACACACCACCACCAGTAACTTCAATGCTTGGCATTCTTAATTGATACTTCATTGAAATATTAACCTGTCTCAGGTTTGAACTCTTGAAGTGTGAATATCTAAGCTTAGCTCTCCTGATTCTTTCCTACAGACCACAGAAAACATCTCAGTAAAAATATGGTCAGTAGGACACAGCACAACAAAGAGAAAAATTTGGAGAGTTATGGGAAAGAACTCCCTAGATGAGTACTTCCAACAGTCTCATCCTCCCAAAGCATCAGAAATATACTCTGATTTCTTCCACTTCAGCTCATTTCTCCCTCTTAAACATCAGCAGTACTTGGTCAGGTCAGTTCAGTGTAAATTCGTGTGTCAGTTTCCTTACCCCCCTCAACATGCAGCTGCAAATCACCAACCCTGCAAATACAGGCAGCAGAACCGAGGACCAACTCCTCCAACATCCCCAAGCATTTACACACATTAAGGTGACCACATAACAGTGCTGGAGGTAAACCCCACTCTGAACTCGCCTTGGTTGCATTTAGCCTTGTTAACTGCAGGGCTGACTTCTCCCCATTTTGACAAGACCATTCCCAATTCAAGTACCATTTTCCAGAGCATTTACCACAGTCCCCAGCACAGCCTTACCAACTTCTTTTCTAGGTCTCACCATCTGCCAGCCCTGCATTCATCAATGAAAACTAACATGAATGAGTCATGAAAAAAACCATCATGAATTGTACCCCAAATGCCTTCCAAGCCTGATGCATATTTTCTTAGCTCATCTCAAGATCCAAAATTCTTCTAAGGTCACAGTACAATCACACTCCACCACTACCAGACCACACTCCCACTCAAAGGTGACAGTTAAATGGGTTTGTGATCAACTGATCTTAGCAAGCACACTGGGCAATTCTTAACTTATTTCAAGTGGTTTCATTGAATCCCAGCTTGGCAGAGCCTGGAAGGGACCTTTGGAGATCACCCAGTCCAACACCCCTGCCAAAGCAGGGCACCCACAGTAGCTTGCCCAGGGTCACAATGTCCTGGTGGGTTTGGAATCTCTGCAGAGGAAGAGGCTCCACAACCTCTCTGGGCAGCCTGCTCCAGGACTCCAGCAGCCTCACACCAAAGAATTTTTTCCTCCTGTTCAGGGGGAACCTCCTGCGTTCAGCACTGAAAGGTTCTGCTTTTCATTTGTCCCTTGGTTTATGTTCCAAAACAGAAGCAAGCCAAGGTGTGAGCTCCCTCCCATCACCTGGACCAGCAGTGCAATACAAGCCTCATACCACTTGGAGTCAGCAACCCACCGCTGCCGGGCCAGCTCTGCCCCCAGCTGCGGGCAAGGGACAGCACAACTGGGAGAAGGAAGAGAGGAACAGGGGGAAGCAGGAGCATATTTCCCTGTTAAAATATGGAACTGACTATTGCGGCTCTGAAGGTTAAGAAACCATTTCACCAGAACACAAAAGACACAATGGCTTAGACCCTACCTGCTCCTTTCTTGAATGGTCAAGGAAAAGCAAAGCCAACATTGTGCAAAGGCAATTCAGAGGCTGCAGCAAACTCACAATTCCCCCAACACCAGGAGGAGCATCTCATAATAACCCAAACATTTCAATGACGAGGGTTTTATGGTCTGTATCAACCCTGCTGCCTGTGTCAGAACAAACACAAGCCACATTCAAATGCAGAACAAGATTTTATAGCAGAGATTTTTTTTCCTGGCCAGCATCCCAGTACCTCAAACCCAATGAACATTTCAGCATTCAAGCCCAGCTATACAAAGCAGCAAATTGCCATGGTTCAGCACTGGAGCTTCATTCATGAACACAGCACTAAATGATACTGATTGCAGAAACATCACTCAGAAAGAGGTAACAATGACTTGGTGCTGTCGGGAACGAGAAACAAATTGTCCAAGCTGTACCTTGGGTTTCAGCCCAGCCCATGGCAGGCCTCCTGTGCTGCTGCAAAGAGCAAGATGTCCACTCACATTCAACTTGCTAGCCAGCAGGGCCCCAGGTTCTTCTCTACCTACCAGTCAAGGCATTTCCCTTCTCAGTGAGAAAGACTCCACATTTTTCATAGCTAAGGCTCATGAGGTTGCCCTTGGGCCACAGATGCAGCCTGCCAAGGTCCCTCTGAACAGCAGCCCTGTCCTCCAGCATATCACCCTCAATCTCTAACTTGCTGTCACCCACAAACCCCATGTGGGGGCATTCATTCTGTTCACTTGAGTCACTAGGGACAGCACTACAAAGCAGCAGCCCAAGGACTGAGCTCAGAGGAACATCACTGGTTAGCTAACTACTCTAACTGAGCAGAAAACAACTCTCCAGGTCCTCTTTCCTGCCCTTACTGAGGAGAAACAAACAAAACCAAATAAGTGTACCATCAACTTTTTCCCCTTGTCACAAATCTCCCAGTCACCACAACATGGGAGGCCTTTTGTGACACCAGCCAGCTCCACTAGCCCTGTCTCACACACCCTGCCCAGCACTACCTGTGTCCAGTTTATCCGAGCAGTTGAGTGCCCACCACACTAGGCACCACCTCTCACCTATGAGCTCTTCTACCAGGCACAGAATAAGAATTGCTCCAAGGAGACTGCCACATCATGTAAACTGGATGTTAGGAGGAAGTTGTTTGCAGTGAGGGTGGTGAGACACTGGTACAGGTTGAGGGTGGTGAGACACTGGCACAGGTTGCCCAGGGAGGTTGTGGAGCACAGAAGCACCCAACGTGATCTTTGATCACGTTGGGTGCTTCTGTGCTCCACAACCTCCCTGGAGGTGTTCAAGGCCAGGTTGGATGAGGCCTTGAGTGACCTGTTCCAGTGGGAGGTGTCCCTGCCTACGGCAAGGGGTTGGAACTAAATGATCCTTGAGGTCCCTTCCAACCTCACCATTCTATAATTCTATGATCTTGTGTGTCATCCAGCTGGTTTAAGTTCTTTTCCACCCCATCAGTCTATCTCCCTTATTACCTTTCTCCTCCTTTTATGAAGGGTTCATAGGAAGCATCTATTACTAATTTAGTGGCCAGCCCAGCCCTAAGCCTTACAGAGCAGCCATCAACAGAGAGAGGATGCTCCTGGCCTGCTCTCTACCTGCAGCCCCTTAGCCCAGAAGAGCAGCAGCTCACTAGCAGGCAGCTTGGCTCAGCCCCATCTGGTATTCCCAGGGCTGAGCTCCCGTTGTCAGAGCAGCAAGGAAACCACAGTGCAAAACAAACGCCGGGAAGGGAGCAACAGCCACCAGAAACCAACAAAACCTGACACCAGGAAAGGATCCAAACAAAGGGAAACAGCGAAGGTAAAACATGAAGTAGGAGGCAAGGTCTGAAACATCACATACAGCTGAGAACCATGTCACATCAACTGTGAAATCTGTCTGCAAATCTGCTTTTGGAGGGACTTCATCTCTGCTGGAAGTATACACAGCAGCGAAGGAAGCCTCCCTTCTATTCTGTGACAAATCAGCCTGCCTGACAATAAAGGGTGAAAGTTCCTCAGCAGAAGGCTTCTGGAAACCAAGTTAAGACTGAGCTCCCACATTCATGTGTTTCTTAAGGCCACACTTAACTTTATTCATGGCTGTTTCCACTCTTGGAGTGTTTGCTATTTCTCCTCTAAGACTGAAACCTATGATTCTTCCCAGGCAATGTTTGTAGAAACAAATATGGCATCTACCACTGGTTGCACTTCTGGGGTCCTCCAGAGCTCTGGGACAAAGCTCTGGAGTTATCACCACCTTCTAACTTTTCATTTTGCCTTGGCTAATGCAGAACCTTTAATGTGAGTGTCGATGTGACAAAGTGCACCTCCCAACAGTCTGCAAGAGTCAGATCTTGTGCAGCTGCTGCCAGCCCTTTGCACTGATGGAAAGAACCCTGAGAAGAGTGAGACGGCTGGGACCAGGCGCCAGGACAGCACAGCACCACGGGAAGGAAACTTCCCAAGGCTCTCAAGTTCACACAGACACCGACTCCAAGACGTGAGGGGTGGCAGGATGTGAGGGGACACCCACGGCTCCCCAGCTCCAGCACTGCTGTGAGCGCCCAAAGCCATGTGCATGTCCTGCTAGAGCACGAATGGTCCATGGGCTGCTCCAGCGGCGCGGCAGCGACCGAGCCGCTGCACCCCACCCCTCAGGGCAGAAAGAGGCACAAAGGGAACAGGGCAATTACAGCCAACCCTCCTCCTGGCTGGCGA
The DNA here is from genome assembly GCA_013399775.1 of Semnornis frantzii. NCBI lineage: Eukaryota > Metazoa > Chordata > Aves > Piciformes > Ramphastidae > Semnornis > Semnornis frantzii. The sequence continues at coordinate 212,949 of VWYK01038420.1, read as the reverse complement.
GGAGGAATCAGGCCACCTACAGCCACTCTTCTGCCAGAGCAGAAGGCAGGGACTGGAGGGAGCTCGGCTCCGTTCTCCCCGGGGCAGGAGGGATCAGGGGCTGAGGTCATTTCCACCCACCCTTTCCCGGGGCAGCAGAAGCAGCAGGCGGTGACAGCCCCTTCCAGGCCAGCAGCGACACTAGGCCAGTTCCCACCCGGTCACACCCCCTCCCAGGCCCGACCCGGCGTGAGGACTACTCACGTGCCCCGCAGCCGCGCCGCCCCACAGGCCGCCTGCCCGCAGCCCTCCG